>QANZ01026514.1:76756-102732 GCA_003254925.1 Chamaecrista fasciculata | reverse complement strand
TATAATTGACCTCCCAAAATTATGTATGCTTTTATTTATACTACATACAAAAAACTATCCATGAACAAACAAATTATAAAATAAAATTTCAAATTGTTTATGTAGAATCTCTACATAACTTAATAACTTATTATCCTATAGTTCCTCCATATAATTCTATATGAAATAGATTCTCTTTAAGATAATTCTATCCACATTTTTTAATTACCGATCCGATGTTTGCTCAAATAATTTTACTTAAATTATATTTTGAACCTTATATTTTATGTATTTAATTTGGAATTATTATTATGACAATTATTTATGTAAACAACTCAAATAATTTATACTTTTATTGATTTTCAATTTTATAACATGGTTATCCATCTAATTACTTTCAATTATGTAGAATCTCTCATATGTATGGTTTGATGTTATTTTTTGTCCATTACATTTTCGAAATACTTCCTTGATTAATCTAGATTCAACTACGACCTGCATCATATACTAATTATAATGAGAGACATAAGTAACTACATTTACAATGTCTTAAAATTTAGAAATCTAAGATGACCTTACTTAAGTAATACCAATTCACTTGCCACGTGAACAGTGTAGAATCATGGATTTTCTTTGTCTTTCCATGTAAGGATCTATACAAAGACTAATAGGGTAAGATTTATATTAAGTTATTTATATTTTGTTATAAGATTTCCCAATTAACATTTGACACGTGATAAATATTTTGTGTATGACTAATCATGGTAAAGAGATAATATTAAATACACTTTTTGGTATTATCAATCATATAATAATGAGAATGCAAATCAAACTTGTTATTAAAGGAACCTTATAAAAAAAATAGGCTAAAGTATATTTTTGGTCCTATAACTTTGACAAAAGTTTCAATTTGGTCCCATAACTTTTTTTGTTGCAATTTTGGTTCCATAACTTTGGCAAAGGTCTCAATTTGGTCCCATAACTTTTTTAGTTGCAATTTTGGTCCCATAACTTTTGAAAACGTCTCACCATTGGTCCCAATACTGATTTCCATCCATTATCTACCGCTAAAGATGATTTGACATACTGAGTTGGATGATGACGTGGCAAATATGAGTGAAGTTATGGGACGGATGGAAATCAACTTGGGACCAACAGTGAGACATTTTTAGAAGTTATGAGACCAAATTTGCAACAAAAAAAGTTACGGGACCAAATTGAGACCTTTACCAAAGTTATGGGACCAAAATTGCAACAAAAAAAGTTATGAGACCAAATTGAAACTTTTGTCAAAGTTATAAGACCAAAAGTGCATTTTAGTCCAAAAAAAAAAATATAAGGAACGTTACCTAAGTTTTTTTTCTTAGAGTAATATTATTTGAGCCCAAAAGTAAATAGTAGGAATTAAATTTAGGTCCTCTCACTAATACTGCCCTAAATCATTTTTGGTTACTAGTGCATCCTCTTAAATGCAAATGAATCAATACTGCATTTATGATAGCATTTATTTGTCTTTAATTGAAGAATCAAAGAAATTAAAGTCAACAGATTTATTTCAGTTGTTTTAAAAAATGAAATGACACGTAAGAATCAAACGTTATAAATTGCAAGCGAACAAACATGGTGTTACACTAGAACATTTTGAAAAGAAGAAAAATTAAGGCGTAAATCATAGTCCATAGATGGAGAGTGAGAGAATAATTAGAAGAGGGAAGAAGGAAGCAGAAGAAAAGATTGGAGAGATGGAAGTGATGATAATCTCGGCTTCCAATCTGAAGAACGTGAAGCACATCAGCAAGATGAGGCCGTACGCGGAAGTCTACGTGGAGAGGGATGTCCACGTGGACGAGCAGGGTGTGACAGATCCGACGTGGAACGACGTCCTCACCGTGAAGTTCCACGAGGGATTGCCGGAGCGTGACGTCAAGGTGGCGCTCAACATGGATATCTACGCGCGTGGGCGCGTGAGAGACAAGCCCGTCGGAAGCGTATAAGGGTGCTGCTTTGCGACGTCCTCAAGGGCGGAGACCCACGGAGCCGGCGGATAACCCGATCCAATGCACAACGGTTCGGGTTTGGACCGATTCCGGCAAGGCCCACGGGCTGCTCCACTTGTGGGTCCCACCGACAGGGCGGTTTCTGATGAGGAGGGAGTCATTGTCGTTTAGCATCAGGGAGGAGGCGCCGGTGGTGGCAACGACGGCGGAGGTGGCATGTCCGCCGATGCCGGAGGAAAGGGCGGTGGGTTGAGAGCTAGACAAGCTAGTAGATGTGTATGTGCGTGTGTTTGTGCATGTTAAGTTGGACAGGTGCATGGTTATGGTATACACTATACATGTGTGTGCCAACAAGACAAATGGTGGTAATTAATGGATTAGTTTATGAGGGCGAAGTGAAGTTATTTTTGTTAAAAGTGTGATTAAGTAAGGTGGTGGTGATAAATAATGAATTTAAATGAAAAATAAAAGAACTTTGAATGATAATCTAGTTGAGTAATTTAAATTGTTTATGTACATTTTTTTTTATAAATTACTATAAATTTAAACTTTATTTGTACTTTTCAAAAAACCATACGCAAAGAAACAAAAAAAGCCACCAAAAGAAAGAGAGGCAACAAGAAGGCTAATTATTGTATAAGTGTGAAAGGTAATTAACATTGCTAAAAGAAGTATAATTCAGAAAGCTATAATAAAGTATTTTAAAAATTTTGCTTCGACATATTTTAAAGTTTATTTAGAAAACGTCAATTTGTTTAGCTGTTTAGGTGAAATTTTAGAAAACGTCAATTTATTTAGCTGTCAGGCAAAAACAAAATCTCTAGTTGACTGTGATTTCTCCGAGGCTGAACTAACCAACTTTAAAGTTAACTAGCAGATGGATGTCAAATGGTCAGGATGGCCGAGTGGTCTAAGGCGCCAGACTCAAGTTCTGGTCTTCGTGAGAGGGCGTGGGTTCAAATCCCACTTCTGACATCTTTTTAGAAACACAGTGGGCATGTATTGATCATTGCCTTTTATATACTTAAATTTAGTTTAGTTTTTGAAAAACTTGATGTGTTACTCTTAATCACATTTCTTAATTTGATCGATGATAGAAATAAATAATCAATAGTTAATTTGACAATACAAAGTACAACCTCTCTTTTCCATCACATTTCTTAAGCAAAAAAGTGATTTTAGAATGGAAAGCTGCCACACCGCCCTAATCCTTTGGTTCCGTTTTCTTTTGTATCTTCCACACTCAGTCACTCACAGTGACACTGCGTCTTCGTCTTCGTCTTCTGGCTCAATCTTAGCTTAGGTCTTAGCAATAGCAGAGATTGTAGTCGATGGCTTCTCACGGTGACCATACCCACGACGACCACGAGCATCATCATCATCATGACCATGACCATCATCATTCGCACGCAGATTCAGGTTCCAACTCTTGGGTGGGTTCCGATGGGAAGGTGTACCATAGCCACGATGGTCTCGCACCACATTCTCACGAACCCATCTACTCGCCGGGCTTCTTCAACAGAAGGGCTCCGCCACTTGTAAACAGAGATTTCAACGAAAGAGCTTTCACCATTGGTATCGGTGGACCCGTCGGTACTGGGTATTTTCTCTTCTCTTCTCTTCTCTTCTCTTGTCTTTTCTTTTCCCTTTACGCGTAATTCATAGCTTCTGAGACTGAAACATACTTGAAAAATGAAATTCCCCTTGGGTCTCTAGCTAGCTTGTTACTAATTTAGTGCATAGTTCTAAATATCAATCGTTTTCATGTGGTCAAATTCGTGGGGGTCGGTGGCAACTGGTAGATTTCACCGTATCTAGCTAATAATAGTGTCTTTTTACTAAGAAATGTTAATCCATGTTTCTAAACTATCATTATTGGAATGAGAACTAAACTTGAGATAATGAACTTTACTATGAGATGTCCATATTTTGATATCATAGTTACATTCACAAGTTGAAGAAATTGGGAACCCTAAATTTCATCAAGTTTTGATCTGTTAAATTAAGGAACCATACACCACATAGGTCTCCATCTTTTTGACAAGATATTGAATGTAACAACTTCTATCATTTGTTGGAGAGATAGCATGAGTTAGAGCACTTTGTTTGGTGTGTTGCTGATATGATCTAGTCTATCATTTTTTAGCACCACAAAGTCTCATATAGAAACATAAACATTAAGTTAACTAAGTAATAGTACATATTATATGTCAGAATTCTTTTCTCACCTCCAGTAGACGCAGATATCAAAGATTTTCTCTTACATTGAGTGGTCCTTACGTTGAGTTTTGACTTAAGGCATACACACTGAAAACCTCTATATTCTACACTCTCAGACATGATCATTTTTTCCCTAACATTTGTGTTTCTTGTGATCCATCACCACGCTATTGCAACAAAATCCATGTGATGGATACTGATGAACCATGATTTCACTGTGCAGGAAAACTGCTCTAATGTTGGCCCTATGTGAATCCTTGCGGGACAAGTATAGTCTTGCAGCAGTTAGTACCGATCTTTTGTGATTTCTTCTATTCCATTTTATTGTTTGTAGTTGAAGGTTGAAATTTTTATCTTATGCTTCAATTTTGAGAAACTGAATCATCCCAAATACTAAACCGGAAATCTTGTATTACGAGAAAAGCCTTAATTTTTGTTTTAAATGATGGTGATATTCCAAAATTCTGCTAAAATGTTTTGAGGCATGGAGATATTCCTGGTGAGAAGGATCAATTTCTTGGCTGGCTCAGTTGCTTTTATATTATAAGTTGTAGTTGAAGTCTGTTCTAATGAATATTGGTCATATTAATCGACTGAAATGGATGTGCTTATTTTTATTGTAACGTTCTTTGTGCCAATGGCTTTTAGTTCTTAATACATTGGTTTTCAATGTGTTTTTGTGCTTCTATGTGGCATTAGAGACTAGAATAAATTTGTTTATCTCAGGTGACGAATGACATATTCACGAAAGAGGATGGTGAGTTCTTGGTGAAAAATAATGCACTTCCAGAGGAAAGGATACGCGCTGTAGAGACTGGAGGCTGTCCACATGCTGCAATTCGAGAGGATATCAGCATCAATCTTGGACCACTTGAGGAGCTTTCTAACTTGTTTAAAGCAGATATACTTCTTTGTGAATCTGGGGGAGGTATTTTACATGAATAAATTTAAATTTAGGCTATACATTCAGTTTAGATAGTGTAAGTGCTTCTCTTCATGTTAACACATTTTTTTTTATGCTGTTAGTTACGTAGTTGACAAAGATTCTTAGAGAAAATCAAAAGGGGGATAGTTGTCGCTATATGCATACTTATGTCTTTCTTATTCAGAAAAGAAAAACTTTATCTGAATTTTCCCTTGAAAAATTGCATATAACTTGTTTCTACACTTAACTCTTAAGTAAGCAATCACTCTCAAATTAAATTTGATAAACAAAAAGAGTTTCAATATCAATTTTCTGTTGCAGATAATCTGGCTGCCAATTTCAGTAGGGAACTGGCTGATTATATCATTTACATAATAGATGTATCTGGTGGTGACAAAATTCCTCGGAAAGGTGGTCCTGGAATCACACAAGCAGATCTCCTTGTATGTGTACCTGCATTGATTTTTATTTGTGACACTTATGAAATCATCAAACATAACCTTTCTCGTGCAACTTAACTAATTGATTTCTTGTATTATGATTGCGGAACTGATTAAACTTCAATTTCAGGTGATAAATAAGACTGACCTTGCAGCAGCAGTTGGAGCTGACTTGGCAGTCATGGAGCGAGATGCTCTTCGAATGCGAGATGGGGGACCATTCGTTTTTGCGCAGGTTCCTGAAGTACATTGTTTTTGGATTTAATAGCAATTTTAAACGAGGCAAACTGCACATTCACAGTTTCTGTCATCTATCTTTCATGTTTCACTAGCACCTGTGTGAATTTTTCAAATGCCCAACATCTCATGCAGTATTAAATACACTACAAGGTTAACATTCTATATACAAAACCTTAAAAGCTTTTGATTTCAACCCTGAACAATTTCTTTCTATTTAGAAAACTTCAAGCTGAATATTAAAGAGAGATTTCATCCTATGTTCCTCTTACTCAGGCGTTAACAATCAAAGAAGAACTGCAAAATAGGCGATATCTAGGTTTATAACTGTATCTTGCCAATGAAGAACTTGAAAGTTGATTCTCTTGGTTTATGAGTTGAGTTTTTTTGCACATTTTCTCCATCATCTTTCATTCTTCCTATTCCCTAACAATTCCTTGGCTTTTCCTCCCCTATAAAGTATAAACAAACTACACCGAAGCACAGCTCTCACCGGATAATTTATTTGACAAAATTGACCGAGTGATGTATCATGGATCTTAGATTGTATTTTTGAATTTGGATGTAGGCAGGTACCTTGTATTACAAAGATTCATCATCCTTAAATTTCCTGTCCCCTGCTCCTTTTGAACATGTCATGGTTTTGCATGTCCATGATTACGTGATATTATCTGCCTGCAGGTGAAGCATAAGATTGGGGTACAAGAGATTGCCAATCATATCATACAGTCATGGGAATCAGCTACTGGAAAGAAGCGTCATTGATATTTCTTTGAAGAACTGTCTGTCATATGTTCTGTCTTTTCGTAGATTTTACTCAAACAACTTCAAAGACTTGTCTGATGATCTATTCACTCGAGTTCTGTGTTTCCTTTACTACTGTGGGGGGTTTCCTTCACTCGAGTTCTTTCAAGAACTGTCTGTCATAACTAATGTTCTATCTTTTCGTAGATTTTTCTTTAAAGAACTGTCTGTCATATGTTCTGTTTTTATTCTTAGTTTCTAATGGAAGTATCAAAGCCAACTTTTATATTTGGACATAGATCCAACTGTTTGTGCAAGGATAGAACACGTTGGCGTTAGTTGATCCATATAGACGACCTCACTTAGTGGGAAAAGGCTTCGGTTGTTGTATATTTTTTTTTAAATTTTTTTGTATTTATAACTATCAAAAATAAAATATTAATAATATATATTAATCTACTATTAGATTATTGTAAATATTTTATACAAGTACGATGCTTCTATGGTCTTTGCTCATTCTCACATCCATTGAAAAAATGTAGTTCCTGGTATTGAGCATCAAAACATATTTTTGTGTTCACATAATTCTAATTCCTATTATTTTGTTTATTAAAAAGAGGAACGAATTGATGATGATTAAATAATTTCTTATATTGTGGAAATGCCATTGATAAATCTTCTTGGATAAGACATCCCTCCATCGACCATCATTTATTAACTGTTAGTTTCACCATTGAAGAAATCTGAGAAGTGTAATAAATACCTTTCAGAAGAACTTTCAAGCTTACATGAGAATCATTTTTCAATGTAAGTTGAATGAATAAATATGATTACCTCCATGAGGCAAGGCCAAGTTAGAACGTTAGAATTATATTATAGGCCTATTGCTTTAAATGAAAGTCAAGATGATTGCTTGCTTATTTTTGAAGATGCAGAGCAAAAATCACATGCTTCTATTTCAAGCATTGCTGTTCTGCCATTCCTTTATAATAAGCCTCCTATACTATCCATGTGACATAATATGGTAACCTTTTTTTTTTTCCCATATATGCCAAAAAAAATACATAAATTTGCTATCACAGTATATTTTCCAAAACCAACAAATTGATTTATTATAACTTAACAATGGGTGCACAAAGTTCTTGCACAATCCAATCCATTCCATGTTTTGCTACTATCCTCACTAGTGCTGTCATTATGTGTCATATATAATAATATCTTTTTACATAGGACAGAAAAAGAAAACTTTTTGATGAATGCACTCTATCAGCTTCACAAAACCACCTACCGCTTGCATAAAGTGCAGGCACCAAAAACTGGTGAATAAATTGAGCTAAAACCCCAGATAAGAGAAACTCTTGATTTAAGAAAGTAAATATAACAAGTAAAACGGAAATACTTATCATTAATCAAACAAGTTACCAAGGGCATTTTTCTTTTTACATGCTACTACAGGCAATAATTCTTTTTGGTTTTGCCTTTGAAGAACAATACCTTGATCAGATTCAGAAGGAACAATTGACTCAGTGCCTGGGATCACTCTTTGCTTCCTTATATACTCAAATTTGTCTTGGAAGAGGTAAATCAAAGCAATGCATGAGACTTGTGCTGTGAAAACTATAGTCCAAAGGGTTGTACTTTTTAATGTTCTCTTATGGTAGGACTTCAGGCCTGTATAAATGTTGATGATCCCCACAAAAGAGACAGTTGTTCCTAAAATCCAGTGAACAAAGTACCAAAAAGTCCTCTCTTTCTTTCCCCTACAAGAAACGACGATGATTATGCATATACAATTAGAGATTATCAGGGCTAGGAAGGTAGGATATGATCAGTAGAGTACTATGATACTATCTCTAAACGTAAATTTGAACGAATATCAAAATCAATTTCCATTCTCAAACTCTAAAAATAGTCAAATCTCTATACTCAGATTTAGATCCAGAAAAATTTTAAAATAAATTATTTTTCTTATTAATATAGAACATATTTTCAACAAACCTTTACATATATAACTATTTATAATTTAACATTTTATTCTTATAATTTTAAGTTTTCTCAACACACAATTTAAAAATATTATATTTATATATATAAAAATAAATATTTATACCTATTAGGCCTGCAAAAGCCAATCAAAGCTTGAATCAAAATGGCACCATAAAGTGCAAGACCTAATCTTTGATGGCTGTTATCAAATGAATTCTCAAAATTTCTCAGGGACATGGCAGCTCCAACTGTGGCAAGAAGCACTGAGAGAGTCTGTTATATGAAGTATTAGACTCGGTACAATGTGGAAGGCAATGGGAAAACAAATCAAGGACGATGATTCTATCAACTACAAATTATAAAATCTAATATATGAATTATACCAAATCAAAGTAACTTGAGATCTAAGAAGATATATTTTTCAAAAAAGCTATGGAGTATGGACAGATACCACCACTAACTAATTAAAGTTAAAGCTAGGTCATGATTATGTCATAAACAAAGATCAAAACTTCAATGATGACACAATTCAACTTTCAGGAATCATCTTTACCTTGCTCATATATAATAATTTAATTAGCACTGCTGTTTGTTGATAATTTATGTTAAGAAGAATAAATGGGAGAAATTTATGACCTGAAATGCAACATGGAGATAAAAGAGGACTCTACTCCTTATTGATTCTTGCTCATCTGTTCTTGAGATTCTTATAGTAAGTATCCCAAGAGGCATCAATAACCCCATTGAAGCCCACATAAGTAATCCATGTAGTGCAATATCAGATATCTCCATAGAATTCACCTGCTAAATTAACTTGCAGTAGTTAAACTATAATTAATCTACGTCAAAATTATAAAACCTCTTGAAGTTTCATTTCTAGCTAATTAGCTGCTTACTTGCTTACACAAAAGAAGAAAATAGAACATAAATGAGACATAAGCCTCTATACTGTAAAATCGATTTTTAATGGAATGGAAAAGAAATATATGATAGAATTATAATCATAGAATATGATCCTAATCAAAATGTATACATTTATCTCATAAATGATTAAATTATTTGCTGGCTTCTTAATTAGTTGGTCATTAGCAGTTGAATAGGTTATGTATGCCACTAGAGGCTGGCTTATCATCTTTCTTCATTTGATATACAATGGATTCAGTGTCATCCCAAGAGAAGAGAAAGTAAAAAAAAAAAAAAGAAGAGAAAGAAGAAGAAAGTGGAAAACTGATAAATCTACCTTGTTAGCTTTGTCACTTGAGGTCTTGTGACTGCCAAACTGATTCACATCATTATGGGATGAATAATCAGCTAATGAAAGAGCAGAAACATAAAATGCAAGGATGTAAATGCAAAATGGCTTGCAAGAAATATGCATTCTTCAATGCTCCAGAACAATAATCACTCTTCTCTCTTTTCCCTATGTGTATGTGTGTGTGTGTGTGGGTTTTGAAGTTAAAAAAGCTTCAGGATATGATTGTTAAATGAGATGGCAAAGACATCCTTTAAAATGTAATAAATGGAGTGCATGTACTTTTTGTATAAAGAAAGCTAAAAGGAGGTTTAGTATGTGAATACTATAATGCCACTAGATATGCTGTAGTGGTTATGAATTAGGATACACACACATACACATATATTATATAGGGTAGTTGAATAATGTAATTTACAAGGAAGTGGAAAAGTAGAGAGGATATGATCTCATTTTCAAAGGTGGGGTTTCTTGACATTGACATATTCTGTTATAGACTTGTTGAACTATGAAATACCAAAGGTCAAAATTCAATAGATGCATATAGGGCTTGATTTGAGGTGGACACTTTGTAAAGGTAAAAGAGGATAGAATTGAATGACAGAGGTCATACCACAATAATGATATTTTTTTGAATTACTTATTTCATTACTTCTAATCAGATTATTTCTTGCCAATTTGCAAAGAATATGATCATTTGTTTACACGTTTAATAAATCTGACTTGGTTTCATCTTTTTTCTTTCTTTCTTGATATCCAAGATAAAGGATAATTCAATATCATATAATTACATAAGAAGTTACGATGGAAAAACTAAAAGTTTCTTGAACTTGGCTCTCAATCTCAGCCAATAATTTTTTTCTCCTTCTTTAGAAAAAGGAAATAAGAAATATATGGAAAAAATTTTAGGAGCTCAATCTGCATTACAGCTTTCCATAGCCTCAACCTAACTAGAGTACATAAATTTTTAAATAAGTAAATAAGTTGTCCTCTGAAAAATATGAGTTTATAACTTAATTTTTAAAAGTTCAATTTACCAACTTTATTTTCTTAAAAGTTGTAGAACCAATAATTCAATCATTCAAATCCATTCTTCATGAATTGATTTTCAGGGACAAAAACATTAATCTATAATTATATTTGATTTCACGACTTTTAAAATTAAGTTGTAACTCATATTTTTAAAGGCTCAATTTATGTATTTACTCTAAATTTTTCTGTGCATTGGCAATCTCAAAATTCAATGTAGTGTGAACTACGCTACTATTTTGGTACGAAGATGTTACTTTGAATATCAGTTCGATTAATGTACAGTTCAGTCGCAATACATATTTACGATTACCCGAGATAAACATAATGGTATGATTTACATGAAGTAGAAAGTAGTGAATCGGCCTGGAATCGTAAAATCATGCCATTTAAAGGAATTAAAAGTGATATATATTATTGGTCTAAGAAAAAAGAAGTGATATATATATTGTCAAGAGGCAATACGCGTCCCATGCTGTAGAACAAAAAAATTTCAGACTATTGTCAAGATTAATATTGTGAAGTGGATTTACTTTCAATGAGATAAGTTTGGTAAAGTTAGATGCTAAAGTTCATGTACAATCTACTTACAATCCGTTGAGGTGGACTGATTTGGGGTGGTAATGACAATGATTACAATTTCATTATTACTTATGAAATGTTAGCACCCAGGCAATGCATCAAATTATTCATTATTTCTATCTAGCCAAAGTTCAATTTGTGGGACTGATCAAAATGTTGCAATTTTCTTAAATCGCGTAGTTGTTACCATTGTTGCCAAAAAAAAGCTTGAGGGGGCCAGCTTTAGCATTAGCTGGTGGAGTGATGTCAAGTGATATTGATTCACAGCTCAAGCTATGGACCTGGATCCTCTGCCTGCGGTGCACTGCAATTTAGAGAAAGAAAGGAAAAGCTAGAGAGAGAATATTAGTAGGGCCCACATTTCTCTCTCTAACTCTCCTCTCTCTAAACTACGGTGCATTTACACCTTCTCTCTCTAAACTAGAGTGCATTTACACAGCAAAGGATCCACTTGGGAAGACCGTTTCCTGACTTGAGTGAACAATAAGGTAGCAAGGATCAACAATAATTTCAATATGTTGTTATACTCGATCACCAATAAGATTAAAAGATCATATCCAATAGACATAAATATCAAGACTTAAAAAATCCCATGACAGTGTACTATGATTCTCAAAACAAAATCAATTAAGCAAGAACCACAAAAGGGCCGTTTCTACCAAAATCAATTAAGCAAGAACCCATGACAGTGTACTATGATCTAGTCTACCAAAAGGGCCGTTTCTGCTTCATTCTCTTCCATAAACCACATTACATAAACAAATTGGGCCTAGATGCCTTGTATGTGGTTTTTAGCTTCCTCGTGGGTGGCCTGACTTTCTTGAAAACCAATGGGAATTTAATTTTGGAGTTGTGGAACTGTTTTGTGCTCTCCCTTTTGCAGAGCTTCGCTGGGATGGTGGCCGTCTTGATAATTTGAATGCAGGGGAACCGGACCCTGTGGCGGGAAGCCATTTCATTGTACATCTGCTCAACTCCACCGTTTAGAGTGGTATCACGGTACTCCTTGTACATGTTGTGATACCCAGTTCTACTCTGATACCGCAACCAAATACCATAGTTCTTGATCTTCGTTGGGTTCTTCTCAAAAATCTGTGATCAACAGACACTTTGTGAATGTATATATATTATATAACTTTAATTGCATAAACATAAATGTTCATCATAGAGACAAGCAAATCAATCTATTTATATAGATGCACCACATGTTAATCAGATACAAAGATGAACGCCAAAATTAGTGTCACCAGACCATGAGAAGCACCGAAACTTGAAAACATTAATGCCACAAGTAGTGATTGAAATAATACCCATTTAGTTTCACGTCTTTTATTACACACCTACTATAGTTAAAGTTATCTGCAGTACATAAACCGACAATGCAAGCAGCACTTGCAAAAGGTAGGCTGAAAAATGTTATTGACTACAAGCAAACCAGGTCAACTAAACGCAATTTGAAGCAGGGTTGGAATTAACTGTAGATAGCATTATCCTCAGCGCTATTTAGAAATCAGAAAGAGGTCAGACATCATACCAGAATAAACACAGACACAAGTATACCAAGCAGATTCTCACTAAAAGGGTTACCAAATGAAACATTGAGTATCTCTAACTCTGAAAGAATTAAGTCAATTAACAATGCATACAACATTAAGCAGACCCCCAAGACCAATTCTTTGCATTATAAACAATCAGACTGAAATGTCACATCACATCCTACACTTATTTAGGAGTACGTTCAAGTCCAACCAATGGACTAAGCAAAGGTTTTAAGTCCACCATTAAATAAGATCGATTGGCGACAATTTTTAGCATGTCAACCACGTTTCTAATTACCAGGAAACTTTTCTAGCAAGATGTAATCTAGAAGACATAAAACGTACAACTCAAAGGATGCACAAATGAAATTATACCTCGTTGATAGCAAGCACTTGACCGTTACTCTTCTTCACCTTCTTCAGCTTTCTAAGAAAATACCTAATAAAAAAACGAGTAAGAGCGTAATTAAACAGAACTGATCCAACAGTTCTCCGAAAGTAATTCAACAGAGCTGATCCAACAGCTAAACAGACGGATCACAAATAAATCACTATACCAGAACTTCGACTTGGCGCGAACCTCGTTCGTGGCCCAGAGCTTCATGCGGTAAATCTTAGGGTGCTCATCTGCTTCCGTAGGGAGAGCTCTCCCAACAACCTGGTACTGATGGAACTGCAAACCCCAAAACAAAACAAAAAAATCAACAAAATGAGATCAAAATCGCCGATAGAAATGTAGGAAAAAGCCAGAAAATGGGATTAGCGGCCATATATGTGTGTTTTAGATTCTCAAGTAGGTATCAGGAGAAATGCAAGTCTTCCGAGAGAAGGTTAATAACAATAAGTACGATCCAATAGTGTGATTCCCTTACTCACCCTGAAAGAAACCATTTCCGAGAGAAGGTTGCGACTACGAACTACCAAGCCTCCCTCTCCTCTCAATTTTACGAAGAAGATTGCAGGGTTTACGTTTTGCTTATATATAAGAGACGAAAAAAACAAACCCTAGTTTAGAGTTTAGACAGAAAAACTTCGGTTTGGTGAAGAAGGCATGAGAAAATGCTAATACCCAATACGGCATAATCACTTGCTTACAAGGCCCACTTTTTTATTTTGGGCCCGCCCATTGATAAGCCCAGATATTTTTTTTAAATTATGCTCCTTCTATTTTTTTTTAGGCTTAAGTGCACTTTTGGTCCCTTAACTTTCGCAAAGGTCTCAATTTGGTCCACTAACTTTTTTTGTTGCAATTTTGGTCCCCTAACTTTTGAAAACGTCTCACCATTGATCCCCTTTTGGTCCCAAGTTAGGGGACCAAAATTGAGACTTTTTCGAAAGTTAGGGGACCAACGATGAGATGTTTTCAAAATTTAGGGGACCAAAATTGCAAAAAAAAAGTTAGGGGACCAAACTGAGACTTTTGCGAAAGTTAGGGGACCAAAATTGAAGCAAAAAAAGTTAGGGGACCAAATTGAAACCTTTGCGAAAGCTAGGGGACCAAAAGTGCACTTAAGCCTTTTTTTTTATAGAAAAAGTTTAGGTGAGTTGGGCCCGGGGCTCACCAAGGCCAGGGCAGGCCTCAAGGCTCTATGAGCGCTTATAGATTGACTACCAACAAGGCCCTTACATCGGCAGCGGGATTCGAACTCACGACTTTGTGGGTTATGAGTTGACTCCTTACCAACTGGGCCAACATTTGATGGCTATTTTTGTTTATTTGTATACAGAAGACCCAAAGTAAGAAAACCAAAAAAATAAAAATAAAAAGGCCAAAGTGCAGTTTTCTTCTCATAACTTTTTCTAAGGTCTCAATTTGGTCTCATATCTTTTGCTCAAGTTGCACAGATTTGTCATGTGTTACACTTTTGGTCTTATATCTTTGGTTCATGTTATAGAATTGGTCCTATATCTTTTAGTCAAGTTACAGAATCGGTCTCATATCTTTGGATCAAATACAGAATTAGTCTCATATATTTGGATTTAGTGGGATTAATGGTAAAACTTTTTGTAAAAATATGAGACCAATTCTGTAACCTGACCAAAAGATATGGACTAAAAGTGATACGGGACCAAATATGCAACTTTTTACAAAGATATGGAATCAAAAGTGCAACAAAAAAAGTTATGGGACCAAATTGAGACCTGAGAAAACGTTATGGGACCAAAAGTGTACTTTGACCTTATTTGGTGCGGGCTTGTGCGAATGGACCAACCCAGAGAAAAGGGTGAAAGTAGCAAAATAGGACAAATGAAGGGCTTTTTGTATAAATTATCACAAGAGGAATGGTCGTTTAGCAAATTTTGTTTCTTTAGACTCAGTAACCCTAATCTTTCTTCGTCTGGTATAAAGTAGAAGGAGAGACAGCCTCCTCTTCCACTTCGCTGGAGCTGAATCCTCAACCTAAACCCTATCGTTCGAACGCACAGTCTCGCAGCAGCCATGGTACGATAGTCTCGTTGTAGTTCTTGTGCAGTTTGACTTCTCTCGCGATATGTTTGAAATTTCTGATATTCTTCCTTATTTGTTATGCCCCGAGTAGTTTGACGTTTGTGAGGATTAGATCGATTGTGATTGATGAGTACTGATTGCATAGTGAATGATAGAATTAAGCTTGTGAATGCTGGTATAGCTACATCTAGAAACACATCTATGAACGCATAGTATCTTCGTTTTTTTTATGTGTTTGAACAGTAGTAGGCGTTACATTATGCTCAAACGGACGATTTTTCGCGATTTTTCTTCAATCTGAAAATGCTTGTGATGAAGTGAGGAGCATTATTGTGGCTAAAATACTAACTTTGTTGGGTCTGGGTCTAGAACGGCACTTCTTTTTCAAAACGGGTCGAGAGCGGAAGTCCCGAAATTCGATTTAATCGTGGTATTTGCATTTTTAACCCGTTGACCAAGCCCTATATCAAGCGGTGCGATAGCTTTTTAGTGGACGGCCTTCATTCTTGTTTGTTTTTAGTTTTCAATTGTACATTGTCGAGAACAAAAATTACCCGGTGTTTATGGTCTCTAACTATGCATTCTTAATATAATTACTTGTTAGAGAATGAAGCAGAGATGAACTGTTTTCTTTTCTTATTTACTTTTGAATTTTTAGCATGTTGATTCAGTTTTAGTCAATACAGAACGTTTTCCTTTCTAATAAGTTATTTGTGTTTTGTAGTCGAGGAGAAAGGTTAGGGAGCCAAAGGAGGAAAATGTCACCCTTGGCCCAGCTGTGAGAGATGGTGAACATGTTTTTGGTGTTGCCCACATTTATGCATCATTTAATGACACCTTCATTGTGAGTATATGCAGCATATTTCCCTGTTTGGATTTGTATTTCTCATGTTAGGTTGTAATGGGTTGATTTTTATGATCTCAGCATGTGACTGATTTGTCTGGTAGAGAAACCCTTGTCCGCATCACTGGTAAGCACTTTGTTCTTCGAATTGCAGGCTGTAATAAGTCGTGAGTTATAACTCAGTGGCTTTTTTATATCCAGTTCTTATAATTAATTATGAGGCTCATGCTTTTCCAACCAATTATATTAAATAGATCCTTATACAAATTGAACCAATGGGTTTACTTATGTTTATTAATACAAATCTTTGTAGTTTTCTTCTCCATCACTTTGACATATTATATTTTGGGCTGAGGGTTTCTCAGTGTGAGAGTATTTTACTGATCTTTGGCACAGAATATCGTCTTTTAAATATATGAATGTCTATTGTGCCATTTTCAACTAAAGCTATCTACCTAGTCTCCATTATACAGCCAGCAATCATGCTTAACTGCTTATGACTTTTGTTTAGGAAATTTCCTTTTTCAGTGGACTAATGATAACTTCTGTGCTATTTCTCTTGTGGTTTGCTTCTTATTTTAGGTGGGATGAAGGTTAAAGCTGACAGAGATGAATCTTCCCCCTATGCTGCTATGCTTGCTGCACAGGACGTTTCTGCCAGATGCAAGGTCTTAAACTTACTAATATAGTTCTTTCAATATAAATGCCACGTTGATATTTCTGTTTTCCAGTTAATATAATTTTAGTTGTTTAAACTCTTGTTAGTTCATGTGCCTAAATTGAAGTTAGTAGGATGCTAAATCTTGTTAATTAGTCGAAATTCACCGACTTTGTTGAAATTTTCTGAGCAGGAACTTGGCATTACGGCTCTTCACATTAAGCTCCGGGCCACTGGTGGAAACAAGACAAAGACACCCGGTCCGGGTGCTCAGTCTGCCCTCCGTGCCCTTGCTCGTTCTGGAATGAAGATTGGTCGTATAGGTAATGGCCTCTTGGAATGAAATATTTATTTAGTATTGAAGTTTAACAGGAAAAAAATTGCACACTGACTTAAACTTGTCTGTAAAATTACTTGTTTCCCAGAGGATGTGACCCCAATTCCATCAGATAGCACTCGCAGAAAGGGTGGTAGAAGAGGAAGAAGGCTCTGAACAGCATGGCCATGTCATAATGCTGGGAGCTGGTTTTCTCGTGATCCTAGACAATGTTTTGGCATCATGAAGTTTAGCTTAAGTTGGATTTCAATTTTTGAACTATATTGTATTTCTTGACTGTGACTTGGCCAAAGATTCTATTTTGAGTTCATTTAGATATTATAGTTAATGACTTAGCCAATTTCTTAAATTGCTTTCTAGGGAAATGGTGATTTCGTGTGGTATGAAGTGGTAAATTTCTTAAATTCTTAAATTGCCCTGAATTGGTAAATTTCAGATTGAATTTTTTGTTTCGATGTTTTATTTTTGTTCCATCACTTGAATCACAATCTTTCTGAAGAAAACTAAGTTGTAAACTAGCAATTTTGTCCTTGAATAAACAAATACGGTTGATTTAAGACCAAAATGAACTATTTTGTAAGACCAATTTTGATACATAAATTGTCGAAGATCAAGACATATATTTATTGTCAAAATGACACCTTGACCTAAACAAATATAGGTAATAATAAAATGTTAAAAAAAGTTTTAGGTAAATTTTTTTATATTTTTACTCTAAGGTTATTTTTCTCCAATCACAATTTTAATTTTTATTATTTCTCTTCTATGATTGATTATGCATTAAAAAAAAGTATATATACTATTATCTCTTCAATGATTGATCATGCATAAAAATTTTTATTTATTAGAGAACTTTATAATAATGATATAAAGAACTTTACTTAAATTTTATCCTCAATACTAAGTACTCTAAATATACGTCCATTTCGAATAAAAATCATGTAGTTGGAACAAATATTTGTACTCACCTAATGATATTTTTTTTTATTTTTTTGCTACCATGTCTTCTTTTGATATCCAATATCATTCCAACGGATACCCTAAATAGCCAACTAAATTGCCACCCCTAAATTAATAAGTACTTGGACTTGCTTTAGAGGATAGCTAGAAACCACTAACGTGATCAAGATTAATTAATAGCATTAATGGGGTGGAGGATGTGCACATATTCCACACGCACCCAGTTGATGTTTCAGTTTTATGGTTAGGCTTTGAAGAGGAAGAGCCAATGAAGAGCAACAACCGGCAGCAGAAGAGAAACAACCTAAAAGTTAAAGATGAACAATTAGCTGTAGAAGTTCAAGGCTCAAGAGGAACAACTAATAGATGAAATTCATGAGTCGTTGAATGGGGATACTAATGGTGGTTCAGAAACATGCCCACTACCATGAAGGTGGATGTTTATAGCTATGGAGTTTTGTTACTGGAATCTGTTGCATGAGAAAGAAGAGGAAACAAACTACTGTAAACTAAAGGAGAAGAGATTCTCATTTCTCGTGGCAAATACTATAAACTAAGACCACTTTCACATACAACACATTTGAAGAATGTGAAATTACTAACACTCCCAACCCAACAAAACATATCATATTTGGGCCAAAAATATAAAATACAGAACATAACGTATTACAATATTACCTAGTTAAGTAACCAATCTACCTATACCAAAATCCAAACTAAGCTGAAAAGCCCAAGCCCAAACCTTAGCAACCCAAGCCCAGCAAGGCCAATCCTCCGGGCCCCAGAAAACCAGACCCTGACATCATCCACGACAGGCCCACAAAGAGAGCTCATATCATCACTCCTGGTATTGTAATACACACTATAGAATGCAATTCTGGTGTTGTCAGCCTTGGAAGTGAAGTTGAGATTAACAGATTGAAAAGTAGAGTTAGAATTTGGGGTGTAGTGAAAGTTCTGAGCTTGATCACCAGCAAATGCCATCACTGCAAGAGGTTGCTTGCACTTGTCATCGGCATGACCTAACAGGAAGCTCAAGCTGTAATCCTTGTTTGGTGCTGTGTCTACCATTTGGGATATTATGCCTTCCTTCCCTGAGAGCAGTTCAACGGCTCTCCGGCCCTGTGGGACCGCGTAGTGGTCGGAATCCACGTACCGGACGGCCCGGTTCGACTCGACGATCCAGCCGGGCAGCGAGGATGTCTCCTCGTCTAGGTTGGTTGGAAGCAAGACACCAAGTGAAGTGTTCCTGAACATCCATGGGCCTTCTTCGAAGTCGCCGTTTGTTACTGCGTTTTCTGCACGAGTCACAGCACAAATGTAAAGGGTCACAATTCACTACCTTTGGGCTTATCACATAATTTGAGGAGTAAAATGAAAAATTTACCTTTGGGCTTATCAGGGGTAAAAAGCTTTTTAATGGCAACGTTGTCAATGATGGGGCCACAGGTAGGGTCATCCTCCATGCCAGGATTCTTAAACACCAACCTAACACTGTCCTCCTCTGCATTGAAGGCCCATGCGTATGGGTCCCACCCCTGCACATTATACAGTGTCTGCAGGTCTATCGTTTGTGATGCACCTCCTGCTCCTCCCACCGACACGTTTAGCGACTCCAATTGGGCGCACGTGCGAGCCGCGCTGAAAGTGACGGAATAGATAGAGGCCTTCTCCACCGTCAGATCTTGGCTGATCTCAGCGTCGTTACCTAGCCTCACCGCGTGTCTACCTTGTGGTACAATGAGGATCATCCCACCCTGTTTTTGCCCTGACTCCACTAACTCCACCGTCCCGTTTGATTTCCATAACGGGATCTCGCTGGCTCCCTCCACCATTGCCTCGCTTGGAAACCCGTTCGATGGTGCTGTCTCAAAATCCCCGTTCGGTACTAGACCTGTGTGTCAATGAATTAAAAAAACATAAGGCAATCTTAACATAATCAAACACCATCAGTGCTTATGCTGAACCTAAATGCTAAAAGCATATCTATAGATATAATCAATGTTTGCTTAGCCACGACATGAGAATAGATTGAAGATTTAGCAAAAGGAATTAATTAGCCCATCTTAAAGTTCAAATAATGAGAACCTCTAATTATTTTTCAGCTATGTGTAGTGAACTTGGGCATTTATATCAATCAAGTACAGATTAAAGATGAGAGAAAAAGAATTAGGCATCTAACTATCAAGTATAGTTTTAAGGGAGAATAAGCTGGCTGTCATTAATTAAATATAGCTCCATTTATGCCATACTTTGAAATCAAGAAACTTAAACCACAACCTTTATGCTAAAAAAGCTCAAAGCATCAGTCTAATCATTTCCTAAAATTATGCTCTTAATTTTTATTG
This sequence comes from Chamaecrista fasciculata, assembly GCA_003254925.1. Taxonomy (NCBI): domain Eukaryota; kingdom Viridiplantae; phylum Streptophyta; class Magnoliopsida; order Fabales; family Fabaceae; genus Chamaecrista; species Chamaecrista fasciculata. The sequence goes on along the minus strand of QANZ01026514.1, from coordinate 82,207 downwards.
CTTTTTGCTCTATTTTCAATTCTTAAAACTTCATCTTACTTTATTATATATTATATATCTCCATATCATATTCAAGGGTTTATGGTATTTGACTATTTGGATAAGCTTATCCAAGTCTGGGCCTCAAGTGTGAGAAGGCCCATGTTGGAATAAAGGAACAAAAAGAAGCTAGCTGGTTAAACTCAGAGTTTATAAAACGACAAGAGATGATGTCGACGACAACTCCATCATTTTTATTCTAACATGAAACAGGAACAGTAGCCTGCGTTGAGCGAGTGGGCCCCAAAAAAACGACGCCTATCTAGGCATATTGCAGTGCCGTTTAGAGAGGACGCGGATTGCCTGCTTGGCTTAGTAACTTTACGGAAAGGCCCCTCCACTTGGGTCGAAATTGGCGGAGAAAAGCGTGAGATATTTGGCGGGAAGACTCATGTCAATAGGGTCATTTCGCATCCCTAGGACGACGACGACAAAAAGTTTTCAAGAGTGGGACCCACCTTCTGCCTTCTCATTTGTCATTACCTCTAGGGTAGGGTAACTCATCATTACCTCTCTCCATCTATAGAAAATACCTTCTTTGGGTCTCTTAGGAAAAAAAGATTTTATATGGTAAACAAGAAAGAAATAGAAAAAAAAAAACAAATACTCCTCAGTTTAACGAGTTTTTGTTACTATCAGAGACAAGTCACCCAGATAAATACATGTAATGTTAAGTTAGACCACTTCACTTAAGTGCTTCAATGATTAATGATTATATTTACCCTCTCTTCAAATTCTAAAGCATAATTAATTTTTTGTTCTTTTTAGAAACAGTGGAAAATGAAAGGAGACAAGAGGTTGAGGTTGCACAAGTAGGAAAGTAAGAACTAAGAAGTCAAGAATGAGTGGAAACAATCAAAGAGGAAAGTGGGGTTAGTGGGTTGAAGTTGAACTGAGGGGCTACTACAGTCAGACAATGTAAAGAACGAACAAAATATTAAATTTGCTAACCACTAAATTAAACCTTGGAGGGTCCCTCATGGATTTTCAAGTTGAAGCAACATAGTTCAATTAATTAAAGAGGTTTCAAGTTAGAATCTTCTTCAACTAAGCTCAAGCCTTCTCCCACAAAAATCACTACAGCTCCTACACCTAAAGACAATACTCTAAATATGATCAAAATCACAGAAACAGAAATAGCAGCCACATTGAACTAGCAAAAAAGTGGTTGAAGTTGAATCGAGTCACTCAGATCTCATAAATTAAAAACAGAAATCCATAACAGCATAAGCCATTGTGGGCCTTGTGAGCTAACTAATTAGAGATGGAAAAAGGAATATAATGAATTAAAGCAGAGGTTGAAGAAGAAGAAGAAGAAATTAATTACCATCTTCTGCTATGGCGGTCATAGCCAAATGGGGAAGGAGAATCATGAAAATGGAGACCCATTTCATTACTGTGGAGCTCCGACCCATCTCAGTACACCCAATTATTCTCTGCTTCTCTCTCTCTCTCTCTCTCTCGTGTTCTTGGTTGATACGAATGAATGCTCTGTTTTTGAAGAGCTCAAATGGGAAAGAGGGCAGAGAGTATCCTTTTATCCAAGATCGAGATTCCCGTACCCTCGTCTTTTTGCTGTTTATTAAAGTAAAAATAAAAACATATTTTTATTCTAAATTTCTTTAAAATATATATATATATATAATTGAGATATTTTATATAGGTTAAAGGGCTATTTTGGTCCTAAATGTATATCATAATCTTCATTTTGGTCCCAAATGTTGACAAAATATTTCATTTTGATCCTAAATATTTTTAAAATGTTTCACTTTGGTCTCAAATTAATGAATTTGGTCTTATTTCTCTTATCTCTCATTTCAAGTTCAACTCACAACTCTTAATCTGTCACATTCGAATTTAAAACGAGAGAGATATGATCAAATTTGCTTGTTTGACTATAAAATGAGCGATCTACTTTCAAGACTGATTTAACTTCATTTGCTAGCGACCCCAACTGGATAGAAAAATTACTTTACGAGAACAAGACGTAGTTTTAAACTGGTCATGTTTGAACTTGAAACAAGTCATATTTAATTGTTTGGGACCAAAATGAAACATTTTGCTAATATTTAGGATCAATTTAAATATTTTGAAACATAATTGATCAAAATAAACATTAAGACATACATTTAGGACTAAAATGACTCTTTAACCTTTTATTTATTGATAATTTATTAGTTTTCGCTAGCGTGTTCTGAGACTCCCGGTCTTACGGCGGGCCCGACCCGCCGCAGTATTACGGGACTCGACAGTTGTCACAAAAGCCCGTCGGTGAATATCATTTTTCGAAAGGCACTATTATTTATGCAAATTAGTATTTTTATAAAAAAAAAATTGTAAGAAAATATTTAATTTATTTATCGGTCTTATTAGACGAGTCTTTGAAAGTGGAGACTGGTTTTTAAAGAAAAATAATGAATAATGATAATGAGTTTGTCCATTACAACAAAAGGAGTGTCAGTGTGTACTCTTGGTGTGAAAAAGGATGCACCTAAAGCGGGACACAACTTTGGCTGTCAGATAGATGGCCCTAAAAGCTGGAAAAATATAAATAAACAAATATCTAAAAGTGTAGTGCGAATGCGATGCTTAGGTCTTATAAAAAATGGCGCCTTTGATAAGAAATTAATCTTTGCTGTTTGCTCTGAGTTTTCTTGTTATGCTCAGTATTTTGCTTTGCTTTAATCCCTAACCTTCAGATCTATTGGAGTCTCTGATGGAAGAGGTAAGAACATGTACTTCTAATTTAGTTTTAAACCACAGTAAAGTTAAATAAATTTTGGGTAAAAGGTTGGAACATGTACTTCATTAATTAATTATATGACAAAGGTCATTTTGGTCCTAAATGTATGTTTTAATGTTCCTTTTGGTCTATTATGTTTCAAAATGTTCAAATTGATCCTAAATATTGACAAAATGTTTCAGTTTGATCCTAAATGTTGGTAAAATATTTCATTTTGGTCTTAAATTATTGAATTTGGTTATATTTTTCTCGTTTCTCATTTCAAATTCAAATGACTTATTAAGAGGAACTCGTAGCTCTGAATTCGTCACATTCGAATTTAAAAGAGAGAAATATGATCAATTTTGCTTGTTTAACCATGAAATGAACATTCTATTTTTAGGACTGATTTGACCTAATTTGTTCACGGCCCCAATTAGAGAGAGAAAGTACTCCTCGAGAATAATACGTAGCTCTAAATTCGTCACGTTTGAATTTGAAACGAGCCATATTCAATAGTTTGGACTAAAATGAAACATTTTGCCAACTTGAACATTTTGGAACGTAATGGACTAAAATGAACAGTAGGGCATACATTTAGGACCAAAATGAACCTTTAACCTTAATTATATATACTCACTCATTTACATTCCTATTGAAATATATAAATTATAGATCTTTAATAAGAGATTCTTCCCTATCTAAGGATGCCATGCCATGTTATTATAAAGGTAAATTGCAGTTTGGTACCTTGTGGTTAGGGGCGGTTTCACTTTGGTACCCTGAAAGAAAATTTTTTGCAGTTTGGTGCCCCGTGGTTTGCTCTGTTAGCGAATTGGTCCCCTGTGCTTTATTTCCGTTAGGATTTAACGACAAATGTGATTGTGACTATGTTAAAATGTCAAAAACCTCATAACAAGTCTTCTCTTATGCGTTTAAGTCCTTTCCCTTTCCTTTTCATAAGATTTCTTTTGAATAGGTCCAGATTTAATTATACTTTAATCCCAAAAGTTTATGATTTTTATCAAAATAGTTCTTAGAACCTCAAAAGACAAATGCGTATCTATGATTTATCAAAAAAATTTCCATATTCAACTACTAGAATCTGAAATTTTTATTCAAGTACATTACAAACAAAAAAAACTTCCAAATTTTTCCAAAATCAAGTCCCACAAATCAAAAACTATCTCAACAACAAAATCAACATCATCAACAACCAATGAATAAATTAAAACATTAGAGACCAAAACTAAACTTTAAGCAAACATTAGAGACCAAAATAATTTTTTTATCTTTATTTCTTAAAGTTTAGTTTTGGTTTCTAATGTTCTAATTTATTCACCTGTAAGTAGTGTTGTCAGAACCGAACCGGATAGAGACTCGGACAAGCATTCGGTTCACGGTCTGATTGATTCAATCGGTTGAACCGTCGGTCGGACCGGATGACCCAATAAATAATTATTTTTAATATATTAAATATAAATACTCTATATATATTTTGTTAATGGTTTAAGAGATGCATTTAATTTATTACTAAATACATTTCTTCATCTAAATAATATAATTTTTCACTCCACTACTAGAGATTATAGATTAAATGCATTTTTTCAAGCAAATGAATGGACTGAATGCATCCTAAACAAGATCTAATAAGTCATAAATTCATAATAATTAATTAAATTCAACATTTCGACCCTCAAATTTAAAGTTCAACAAAAAATAGAAGAAGAGGACCAAATAAGAAAATATTTAGAGACCATAAAAAAACAAAAAAACTAGTTGGACCATCAGTTCGGTCCAGCGATTGGACCCCGGTTCGCCGGTTTTGTCCGGTTAAATCCGATCCAACCGACAATTTAGTTTTTTTTTTATCGAACTCACTCGCGTTCACATTCGGTTGGCAGTTGGACCTTTCGGTCCGATCCGATTCCGAGAACACTGCCTGTAAGCCAGAGTCTGCATCACCTGTAAGCAGACATACGTGGACTGCGAAGTAGCGTACAAAAACCTGAGAGGCTCGAGCCCAGAGATTAGAGAAGAGAGACAAAGTATGGAGAAGTAGATGGAGAGATAGACTTGGATGAAGATCAAGAGTTTTTGGAGAGAGAAGTAAGCTTTGATTCGATTGAAGATGAGAGAAACTAGAAGCAGAGGAATCACGAGGAAAGCACAAGAGAGAAGTGTGGCAATGGCGGGAGCATATTTGTTGCCGACGTAGGGTTTGAATCCTTTTGTGATTTCTTTGTTGGCTTTCGTGATGTAAACTCTCGAGGTCGTTGAGATTTTTTCGAGGTCAGGGATGATCGTTCGCTGGAATCGGCTCGGCAGATCTTTCAAATCCGCGACGAAATCGATGTCGTCTTCGTCTTGTTCGATCCAATTCGGCGGCGTTTGTTTCTTCGATTTCTTCTCCGGGCTCTGATCGTTGTTGTTGTTCGGCTTCTCATCACTTTACTTTTTTAAGAAATAAAGATAAAAACTTTATTTTGGTATGTAATGCAGGCTTTAAATTTAGTTTTGGTCTCTAATGTTCTAATTTATTCATTGGTCGTTGATGGTGATGTTGATTTTGTTGTTGAGAGGGATTTTGATTTGTGGGGCTTGATTTTGAAAAAATTTGGGGGTTTTGATTTGTTTGTAGTGTACTTGAATGAAAATTTCAGATTCTAATAGTTTTTTTTTTTTTTTTT
>QANZ01026514.1:58631-76134 GCA_003254925.1 Chamaecrista fasciculata | reverse complement strand
TTTTTTTTTTTTCTTTTTGCTTCACCAAATTAATAAACTTCATTATTGTAGTCAAGGAAATTGCCTTCAACTCTGAAAAATTCAAAACCTAGTTAAAAAAAAAAAGCAAAAGAGAAGATGTAAAAATTCAAAGTGTAGTGTAACAAAAGATTGTAGACAACTGCTCAGAACATAGTTCAATATAGTTCCAATATTCTTTGACAACTGCTCATATGATTCCAAGAAGTGTAGTGTAACAAAAGGAAGGCTAAACTATTTAATTAAGCACTCACACAAATCACATTTGCCTTCTTCAATCACCTTTGCCTTCTTCAATCACCTTTGCTTTCTTTAATCACTTTGCCATCTTTGGTTGACATTACTGAAATCAATTGCCAATTAAAGAAGAAATGACATGCCATGAAGAAGTCATATGCAACAAACTTAGATAAATGATTCTTTTTAGTATGGGAAGGATTATACATGCAAAGCCTCAACCTTGGATCCTTTATAATTCACTTCTCATGTTTTGGAAGATGGTTTATGGCTTTTTTGATCAAAGTTAGGCCACCGAATTTCATTTTGTTTATGATTAAACTGAATTCAAATTCAGAACATTAAGAGGAAGTCAGTTGCAGCACTAAATTAGAAGTAAAAATCTAAATTTCTAAGGCTTTTTAAGCAACTTGAATCAGTACCCAAATTAATTTAAATTGACTATTATTCAACTTCAATAAATTTACTAAAATTGAAGTACGAACCCAATTTTGTATTTAATTTAAGACCAAATCAAAAACAAAATCAGGGGAATGGCAAAAACAAATTTAAACATTGACATGGACAATAAAGGAAGCATCAAAAAGTGAAGAACAATTTTACAGCAACCTCATGTAAAATTCAGCAGAAAAAAATCAGTTAAGGAATCATCAGTGATAAGTCGGAATGAACCTTTAAGAACAATTAAGGAAGGCAGTTAACTTCAGTTCATGCCTCATGTAAATTTCAGTAAATAAACAAACATATCAGTTCCTGTATCACTTATATTAAGAAGTGGACAATTAAAAAATAACAACATTGCCTCAAACTTTATTTCTAATTCTTCTATTTATCTAAGATAGGTTGAACTTGCAATACAATAAAGTTAAACTTGCCTGTTTATTGAGAAGTAGCATTTCAATGCTGCTGATTTCAGTAGGTGAATGATTATATGTGGTCCTCCACAGCCTCATGACTTTGACTTCAGCACCATTGATAACACAAATTAGATCATTTACATTTTTTTTAATCATACATCTATGAGACTTCAGTTATTTTAGAGAGCAGCTTGCATGATTAGAGACATGATACAGTTGTCTTATATTCTAAGAACAGATATGAGACATGATTATAGAGACACTCACTTGATCTTCTTCCTTGTTTTCCATCTACCACCTCTGGTTTTCTGCAGTTTTCACTGTTGCTGCAGCAGCAACAATGGGAAGAAAAATGAAATAGTAAAGGATCAAGTAAATGAAGGAGACATATCTGAATAAACATCTATATCAGTCCACAAACAGAGTAATATCTGAATAATACGCATCTCATTTTACCGAAGGACTAAAAAGTCTTTTTATACAGCAAGTAAATAAGCCAAAATGACTAAAGATAGGCTAAAGAAAAGCTAACAGAAAAACTGACTAAAACAAAACTAAAACAAACTAAAAAGGACTAAAATATAAAACAGAAAAATAATGTTGTCTATTTCTTATATTTCTACAATAAGGAGGAGTGACATACATTCTGGTAAATATTCAGAAATGTTAGAGCATTATGGCCAACTCTTAACCTGGACTTAGCTTTAATATTTGTGATTTCATGTCAATNTGAACTTATGATAAACATTTTAGACATCTTGATATTAGTTAATTAGTTAATTGCATGTTTTTGAGACTATAAATTGATGATGTTGGATAAGGATGTCAAACAGGTTATTTTGGATTCCCATATCACTGTGCAGAAATCTGTGTAGCTTAGCTTCATTAAGGATGTGTTATTTTAATTACATGCCCTTCATTAGTTTGGGAAGATTTTAAGGCGAATTGGTCCCTACCAGTTTCGCATGGTTTCTGGTCAATGGGAATAGGATAGCTTTAGTTGTCAATCTGTGTAGCTTTTAATCTTTCCTTTGTTGTATGTTGTTTTCATGTCTTATTATATAAAAAAAGATAAGGATTTTGAGACATGGTATAAGCATTTATATTATTATACATACTCATAAGTTATAAGATGAATTTATGACTTATGAGCATTTTTATATATATATATATATATACATAAATAAATATTACTAATTGTTTATATGATTTATATAATATTTTTTTTAGGAAATTCATAGGATCTTACGATCCTCGATTCGATCTATCTTATGCCCCTTCCGATCTTGAGGAAGATCTCGATCTTGACTGCATTGCTTTTTAGTCCTTAAAAGATTAAAACGATATATTATTTAGTCCATAAAAGGACTAATTAGTATACCGTTTGATCTTTTATAGACTAAATTGTACATTTCAATCTTAAAGGACTGAATTGTCAGCTCGGTGATCTTTTAGGAACCAAATTGTTAATTTATTCTTATTATAAACTTGTCTAATTTAGTATTATTGTGCCGGAATTGATGTTAGGATTTGGGCTCACATTTAATAAATTATTAAAAGGCATCACATTTTACCTTTTGGAAGATCTATTGGGTCGGCATTGATGTTAGGGTTTGGGCTTTCTTTTTTTTAAATTATTGGCCCAATAAGTGTTGGACTAAATTGCATATGAAGGCAGAAAGGGAAGTCGAAAAAACAGAGAAGGAATACAATGTCGTCTTCGTCCACCACGCTGCGTGAGCTCCAACGCGACCTAGAGAACAAAGCCAACGATCTCAACAAGCTTCAAAAGGGCAAGCTTCCATGATCTTTCCCACTTTTTATCATTTTCATGAAATCTTATTTTCTTTATTTCCTCATATTTTTTTGTTTCTTCAAGTAGATATTGCCAAGAACCACCAAGTGAGAAAGAAGTATACGATCCAGCTCGGCGAGAACGAGCTTGTCCTAAAGGTATATAGATTTTGGTGCGTTTTACTTTGTGATTGTTATTTGAATATCAGGTCGTTCTTGTATGGCTGCGTTTTCTTTTGTAACTTGTTTTATTTATTCATGTCAGGAGCTGGATTTGTTGAATGAAGATGCAAATGTTTACAAGCTTATAGGCCCAGTACTTGTTAAGCAGGACCTTGCTGAGGCTAATGCAAATGTGCGCAAGAGAATTGAATACATCTCGGCTGAATTGTAAGCTTCGTTTTATTTATTTATTTATTTCTTTTATTTGTCGTTTTGGTTTGTGGGGTTTAGGGTTTTGATTGACCGATCACTGGTGTCTTAAATAATTTGAGTTAAGTTTCAAGATATTATACACCACTTTCTATTCTTTATATGATTGACTTTATGGTTAAGTTATTCATGAGGCAATCAACCATGGGGGGCATCTACCTTCATGGATAGAATTCTGGATTTCAGAAATCTGGTCCTAGGCTGTAAGGGAAACACCTTCAGTTGTCATTAGAAAATGTTCAGAAGCTAAATACTCCGAAATCCCCTATCTAATTGACATATAATCATTTTTTTAAAATAATTTTGAATGCATTAATGCATAGTTATCAAGGTAGTCAAAGGCTCCAGACTCATAAAACACCTTAGGCGAGAGGAGGCGCACGTCCAAGTGAAGTAATGTGTCATAATAGAAACAAAAATGCAAGAAATATGCTACATGAACAAAATTACAAAAATAAAGAAATGTAAGTTTGTAACAACGTTTAGCATATCAATTAACTATTCTAATGTAATAATCATCAAGTCATAAGTCACAAAGCCATTAGAGTCATGTCAATGTGTAAAGCCATGTGTTAAGTAATCAGATTTACTATCTAATATCTATTACTTACTAAACTATTTGGTTGGGCTTATTATTTTAAGGCCTCTGTTATGCTCATTGTTCCAAATAGGTCCCTCAGTTATTTTTTGTTCCATATTGGTCCCTCAGTTATTAAAAATTTGTCAAAGTTGGTCCCTTTAACGTTTTCCATCCATTTGTCTGTTAAAAAAGAGGAAAGATAAGGTTTCACCCCAAAAGTTTTATTTTCTTACATTAAGGTCCTTTTCTTTTTATAATAAGATCAAAACGTAAGAAAAGAAAATAAAATAAGATCTTAAGTGAATTTTCCCAAGAATATAAAAGTTCTCTCCCTCTCCCTCCCTCGTCTGCCGCCGCTGGTCCCACCTCTTCCTCTCCCCTCATTTCTCTGATCTTCGTTGTCGCCGCTCCCTCCTCCACCACTCCGTCTTCGCCGTCTCCGTCACCGATTCCGGATTCTCCGCCGCCACTCTCACCGATCATGCTTCCTCCTGGAACATTTCCCTCTTCCTCCCTGCTACGACGCCGTTTCCCTCGACAATTTCTACTCATTGAAATGATCGGTGACGGAGACGGTGAAGACGGAGTGGTGGAGGAGGGAGCAGCGACGACGGAGATCAGAGAAATGAGGGGAGAGGAAGAGGCGAGACCAGCGGCGGCAGACGAGGGAGGGAGAGAGAACTTTTGTATTCTTGGGAAAATTCACTTAAAATCTTAATTTATTTTCTTTTCTTATGTTTTGATCCTATTATAAAAAGAAAATGACCTTAATGTAAGAAAATAAAACTTTTGGGGATGAAACCTTATCTTTCCTCTTTTTTTAACAGAAAAATGGATGGAAAACGTTAGAGGGACCAACTATGACAAATTTTTGATAACTGAGGGACCAATATGGAACGAAAAATAACTGAAGGACCTATTTGGAACAATGAGCATAATAGAGGGACCAAAATAGGACTTTGGCCTTATTTTAAAGCATTAGGTTTCCTACTTGCTTGGACTTAGCTTTCGTTCATTTCCTGTACAAATTTTACTAAGGCACCGGAGTCGCTGCTTGGCGAGCCCCTGATTGAACCCAATGACTCCCATGGTCCAAGAGGTGCTGTGCAGGAATAGTGCCTAGGGCCCTGAGGCGAGTGATAAATGATCTAGACTTTTTTACCATATAGTATTTAGACAACCTAGTTAATACTTCAAAATATTTTAGACCACAAAATAATGCCTGATCTGACAGGCTGCTCCTACTAGTTAATTAGTAATTTTTCGTCTATCAATCTCCTTCTGCTTGTCTCAACGAGAGCTTTTACTTGCCTAGTTGCATCACCAACATAAGTCCTGCTTCCTGAAGGTTTTGTGATAACACTTTGTATGGCTTCCTAATTCCTATACAACACCAAGGATTAGGGTATTTTGATTTTAAAAAAATGTTATATAATAATATTAGTCTAGATATTTGGCATTGGTTAGCTTAGATTCTGTATTGATGTCCTCATAACCTTTCATCCTAGTATGGTGGGTGCCTGTGTGGGTGCTTAAACATGTGAATTCACACAATGTTTTATGCAAACCGACTCTGTCCCACTTTGACACCTCTAATCACACTTCCCTTGTAAAATTTAAACTTTCTTATTACGATAAATATTGTTGCTTGTGAGATTTTACATATTAGTTGCTTGCTTCATAAATTGACCATGATTGTCAATCTTGTAGACTTCTGATAACATTCATTCTCTCCACCCATATTGTGATGCTATTAGCATTTTATTGTTGCAGGCTTGCTACTTGTCATGTTTTTCATCATTGTCATGTTTTGATAGTTGTTCTAGTTTAGTATCTCAGTAGTCAGTCATTTTACCACTATTCTTGCACATTTATTTATAATCGGTCCTTTCCATGCTAGGAAGCGGCTTGATGCTAGTGTTCAAGATCTTGAAGAGAAGCAAAGTAGCAAGAGAGATGCGGTATGTATATTTCCGTCATGCCTATTTACTGTTTGTAGTCAGAACTTCAATTCCAAACAACTGCCTCATCTTGAATAAGCATGCCTATGCATTTGATTCTGTTAGACAGAATTTTTGCTTGTCTAGAGAGCCAAAAACTCCTTAAATTGTATTTCCCTATTGAGTGGTCGTGTTAGTTTGTATTAATCCCTAGGTGCTAATGCTATCCAATATTCCCCCAGAAGAAAGGATTTTCAGTTAGATGGGGTCTACAAGCGATTTATTGCAACTATTTGTTTTTTCATCCTGCAGATTCTCAAATTGCAACAGAAGGTTCAAGCTCTTCAAGCTGGGAAAGGGAAGGCATAATTTTTCAGCTTTGGCTGCTGAATTGCTGTGTTCAACCTTGCAAAGTTTGAAATATGCTTCTATTTGCCTCTTGTTTCCAAAAGAAGCTGACATGCCTCTTGAAGCTCTTAGAGTCGTTTATTTTGTGGAGCATTATTAGATTGACAGTATATTTTGTCATAGTAGGTGTGCTTTGCTCGTATTCGCATGGCAATTAGCTTTGCCTTTCCTAACTTGTAGGCACACCATTTGTAAAAGTATTACTTAATATGTGCTTCGGTTTTCTTTAAGTTTTTAACCTTTTCTACCTTTCATCTTTTAACCTTTGTGTACGTTGGTTTTCTTCATGGTGTATGGGAGAGTGGGGACTGGGGTCAATAGCTTTTGAGTAGTCTATTGTGGTCAGAGAGTATCCAAGGTGAAAGCTTGTGTGATTACAAAATTATTGGTGAGGCCAAGAGGTATAATTAGAATGAGTTCCTGCTTCCTTTTTTGAGGTCCATACCTATCTTCCTACCTTTTCCCTTTTGTGTTTGCTTCCTAGTTCCCAACTTAACGCGGGAGTAAATACACAATTTGGGATCCTAAAAAATATATCCCCTTCATTCCAGCATTTGATTTATTCCTTATTGGAAATTAGTTCCGCAAAATTTATAATTTGTCATACATATATGCTTCTTTTTTAGGCCAAAGACATACATATACGTTGATTTAGTAGAGTAAAATAAATATACAATTTGGTCTAATGAAAAGATTACTTGATATCAAGTTGCAGATTTTATGGGATTAACATTTTTCACTTTCAAGGGACAAATTGGTTATTTTCTCTTAATATAATGCATTGTTAGATGTAATGCTTATTATTGACTCATTTGGGCCTCAATGTTAGTTAATGATGGAATTGAAAAGAATTTGAGCCAAGAGTCTCGTACTTCCATAATTTATTGTTACCATGCAAAAAAAACGAGGTTTAATAATTTACAATTTCTTCTGTTGGGTGTCAGTGAGGAGTGAACTTTATGTAAATAATAAAATTGCTGAATGCAAACGTAAAATGAGTGATGGATATGTATTTAAATAGTAACAAACCTAGAAATTTTAATTTTTTATCACCTATACAAGTAATAAATAATTTTTCTTCTCACTTTAAGAGGTGTGATAATGTTATTTTTTTTCATAAAATTATTAAAATGATTTTACTTAAATAAAATTATTAAATTCTCTACATTTTATCATTTTTAAAGTTTTAACTTTTTTGGTACAATTATAATCACTATTACTACTTTTACTACTATCACTTCCACCTCTGCATTTTCTATTCCACAACCCTTAAAACTTTTGCAGTTGTAACTTGTAACTCTTCTTATCATAATTAATATTTGATAAAAAGTGTTTAAAAATATTTCAAAATATTAATGAGTTCTGCAAAACATTACAACTGAATCAAACATATAAAAAATTATCTTTTCAATTTTTATAAAACAGCCTTAGAATCATTTTAAACTAACCAAACAAGTTTTTTTTTTCTTTTTTTATCAGTAACATTTGAAGACAATGATTTCTAAGAAAAGAAAATTTATGATTGTAGCAAGGCCTCGTCCTCCTCCTCATAGTGCTATTATATATATATTTGCCTCCATGTAAGTGGGAAATTACTTGTGGAGGTGATCCTCGCCGTACAAAGATTTTGAGTACAAGAGTTCAAATAGTGCTCATTTTGCCTGCCAAAAAAGTGGAGGCAAAATGCTGATCTAGAAAATCACAATGATGAAACCCAAGTTCTCATTACAGACAGGAAATTAACAACAACGCACCTCAAAATTGCCAATGTATGTCATCAACCTTTCCCACCTAATTACTTCTAAATTATTGTCATTAGGATTCAACTGTAAATTACGGTTGAGTTAGATATTATTAAACTTAAAGGTGAAAATATTTTCTTTGTTGGGAAAGTTTTATTCGATTGTGATCTCCCAACTCAAATAAAGATTAATCTTTGCCTAGACGGTAAAAACGGATAAGCAAGGGTATCTTGTGATCATATAAAAGAATAAATATAATAAATATTTATCATGTATGGACTTATTATATATATATATATATATAAGAGAGACACGCAAGAAATTTTGCATAGGGAAAATGTTTAGTCATTGGGCACTTGTTAGCATGAAGATCATGTCAGCTTCAATGTGGCGATGATGGGAGGAGGCAGCAGACAGATATGAAGAAGCATGATCATGGGCACTAAGGAATTTTGCTTTATGGTTGGGATCGGACATCATTCCATATATTCATAATGTCAAATAAAAGTTTAGAATAAGGGAGAAGCAAGCATGCTAAAATCATCGCTCAAACTTTATTCTCTTCTCTTTTGTTTGTGTGAAGGCTGAACTATATGCTAACATCTACATCCCTTATTTAAAAAAAAAAATTAAAGTATTTAGGGTTAGTTGATGAGGAGATGATTAATTTATAGAGAAGAATGACATATGAAAAATGAATCTAGACATCATATATAGATACATACATAGAAAAAATGTTAATTGGTTAATAATTTCAGTTCTTCCACACCTTTTTGTTCTCTCCTTTTGTTTTCCTAAATAAAAGCTTAAACATTGGATTCCTTGAGCCTGTATAGAGAAAAAAAGAAACATTTATAAATCAGAGTGCCATCATGTATATTTAATTATTTATTCTTGTTAACTGCTGTTGTTTGATCTTTTGTTTGGGGGTCAATGATGATGGTCCAAAATCTGGCTTTGACGACGACAAACACATGCAAGAAAGCAAAAAGAAAATGATTTATGTGATATTTCTTCGACATTCAAGTATAGATGAGAGTGTTACAGAAAATGTATATTTGAGAGCTTGGATTGGATACCTTTCCGCGAGCTTATTTTTTGTTTTTTTAAGGCAATTATAACTATCCTCACTTGAAACAATGAGTGGTTGAATTGCCCCACGGCCATGTGAGTATTTTGGCGAATGCATAGAATGACAACAATTTGTCATGTGAGCGATCCACGTACAAGTCACAATATTGTGATATATAATATTATATTGTACAATATAATATTATATATCACAATACACAACCATACCACTTTGGTATTTCGTTATCATTTTGGTTTAGTTGGCTTTCTTTAACAGTTGAAACATGTGCTCATTTATTCATTCCATTGCAGAAATAGCTATAATTGGAGAAGGTATAAGTATGAAGAAGAAGCATAGCTATTGCCTATTGGGATCATTGCAGGAAACAACTATCTAAAGTTGCTTCAGTAGAAGAAGATTCATACTCAAATTTACATTTGTTAGACAAGATAAAGATATTAACAGGGTTTGAAAGAAAGAAGTGAAGTGATTTTAGTTATGTTGCATCAGTATGCACTTGCTAAAAGTTTATATTAATTGTTCACGTGGTTCTCCATCTGATACAGAACCCTCAAAGTGATATGTACAATTTTTCTAGTGGGGTTGCCACAAACTTAACATCAACAATGAATTATGAACGACGCATGCTTCACCAGAAATTATCTTCATAAAATTTGTACTAGCATGGCAGAAAGAACCCACCCACTAGTTACCACCAAGGAAAAACGTATGTTTGTGTGTTCTGTCCTCAGTGCATAACATATTCTAGCAGAAAAAAATTCTGTTCTACTTTTGCATTATGAGATTCCAATGAACTTTCAATTTTAGTCCCTTTAATCTTACATTTGAAGAATGACGTTTCAGTAAAATTTAGCATTTTAAAGGGAACTACATGGGAAGAGAAGTTGGTAAATTCTTATATGCTGCTGAGTCAGAAGATAAATGGTCCTGTAATCCTGTCCTGTCCTGTGTCTTTAAATGTGTAAACTCATCATTAGTCAGAAGAAAATCAATAGATAGACCCTACAGTGCAATTTGTTAGATTTTGGGAAAAAAACATATATAAGGTTTTTTATATCTTTGCTATAACTTTCTTCCAATCATAGACTTTTTTTATATTCTCTCTCTTCTATGATTAATTATGCAAAACAATTTTGTCACATGTCAGCTATTTGTTGTAGAGTTTTATAATAAAAGACATAAAGAACTTTATATAAGTTTAGTCCTAGATTTTTCTACTAAGAATACTTGAAAAATACTGCATAATTTTTTTTTGTTACAAGAATACTGTATTACTGCACAGTGCAAAGTGTACATACATGTGTTAGATTTTTCAGTTAGCCCTAACTGTTTGTGACTATATATACTACATATGTATGAAAGACTATCCTTTTCTCAAAATTGGAAATTCTCACTGTGTCATATGAACAAAGGTTTTGAATGTTTCATTTGACTGTGATTCTGTTGTATCTCGAGACACTTATTACTACAAAGTAGACTGAGAAACCTTAGCTACATCAAAATCATTGTTTAGTTGACTCCATTAGATGCTACCAACCTAACATCTCAGGAATATCTTATACCTAGGTAACCACTTGTCCTAATTCATCTAAAGTTCATATTATTACATTTGGACACTATGGAATTTAAAGTAATTAAAACCAATCCAAGATATGATTACAGTAAAGAGGGCTATAATTGGAGCCTAACTTGTATTCAAATTAGAATTTATAATATGAATATTTTCCAGCCTACTATCCACATTCTAGGGCATATGACATCCCACGTTGCCTAATCTGTTCTTCAGCACACAAAATCATTCTAAGAATTCAGCTGCCGACATCCGGTTCCTGAAGGAACTGTCGAAAATCATAGCATGCCATGTTTCAGCAAAAGAATTCCGATAATTCTTAGGTAAGCAAAGATAATCATGAGTAGATATGTAAGCATGCCAAGCACAATTAAGTTGATTTACAATTGGTTTAATCTATTTGCTTTTCTTTTGAACCGGTTTTACGTAATAATCTTTCAAGGATTACAAAGTCATCAATGATAACCTAAACAGAACAAAGGTGCCAAAACCATCCCTTCTTCACTTTGGAATTATCCAGCAACCCTGGAAGAATATACCTACCATGTATTCCTTAAATCTTTCTGAGGTGTCAAAAAGAATGAAAGATGATATCAAGTTTTATGTATTTATTGACGGGGATTGAGTCTAGCAGAATGGGCTAGTCTTTCACAAAGTGGTGAAACAGGTTCAAATATCTATGGTGAGAGGTGTTCACATTTAGTACCTGACAGTATTTCAAATAAGATTACTCCAAGTGAAGATTGCCTATGGAAAACCAAAATAAGTGTTATGCCTTTCAGTTTCAGGTTACCCCACTAAGATGGAAAAAATCATGACCTTAATCCATCCATGATCTTCAACTATGCTATATTGTTAATTTCTAAAATGAGCTAAATCAGTTGATCATTAATCTTTTTGTTTGTGCATGCTGAGTCTTCACAGTTTCCATCAAGTACAGTCTCTTATATTGTTTTTTTGGGACTCTACAATATTACATTGAGACACAGTTTGCATTAAGAGGCAAATCACTAAAGAGAGTGCAGGTACAGTAAGAGCATTTCATAGTAGTTCAGTATTCTGTTTAAACATGTGATTTGTATTCTTAGCAGCAAAAGCATTTTACAGATATAACTTATATTTCACTTATGAAAATTATATAAAATAGAACTATGGAGTAATCAATCTTTCCTACATCTTCCTTTTGAAGGCTGAACTTGTCAAACCCCTTCTTGTGTTTAGATTATAATTAAGAATCGACCATTCCAAAGCTTACCTACGAAGTTAATTAAGAGCTTCATAAGTCCATGGAAAGGAAGAGGAAAACAAAAGGAGGAAAAGGAAAGCATAGAAACCATTGTGTGAATGAGTGGCTCATGTGATATGATTCCTTTGTTTGAAGTAATTAGCAGCATGTTAATTCACTATGACACCTAATAATAAAAATTAAAAAGTATAAGAGCAATAAAACTTAAATTTTAGTTTCAGATTAATATAATTTTTATTATGTAATACATAAAGAAAGAAAAATTTGGAACTTCTAAAGTAATATATTGATGACATGAGTAGTTAATATATACATATATTTTGGAAGAAATTAAAAATGCATAATTTTTGTGCGAAAAGGTCAATATCTAACATTTTTGAATAATTAATCATTTGAAAAAAAAATAAAGGAAAAAGTAAAAGCCAAGCCTTAAGATTGACCCTTAATTAGCTTTTGTTGTAATTAACAAGCAAATGTTAATGTCCATCCCATAGAAAGGAACGTGACTTCATTAATTAATGCAAATAAATAATCACAGATATAAGTAGAAGCAAATGAACCAAACTGGTATTATTTTTAGGGTTGAAGGAAGCTCATGGGAACAAAGTTATAAGGAAAAAAAGG
Organism: Chamaecrista fasciculata; assembly: GCA_003254925.1. Taxonomy (NCBI): domain Eukaryota; kingdom Viridiplantae; phylum Streptophyta; class Magnoliopsida; order Fabales; family Fabaceae; genus Chamaecrista; species Chamaecrista fasciculata. Next base: position 63,593 of record QANZ01026514.1, on the reverse strand, counting down.
TGCTATGTGTTTGTTCTTCACAAGAGCATCACAAAACATCATGAATTAATGATAAGTGATAACCCTAAAAGTCATAAGATAGCATATAATTTGAAAACATTAATTGGACCACAAAATATTAATGCCAATTACTTTATAGGACTTTGAGTGAGCAAGACTACTACTCAACTTTTTTCTGAGACCTCTCACTTCTCACCAAAGAGGATTGATCAGGATGTTTAGATTTCATTCTTTTGTCCTCTCCTACTTTAGAAATCTAATTATTCTCACTCAAACACATCTCTGAAATATTTTTATACAATTTCTTTTATTTTTATTTCCTTTAGCTCAACCACTGAATGGAGTCAATAAGAATCCATTTACTTTACTTTCCTTTTTATCACTAGGAAAAGGACCAATAATATTTAAAATAAGAGTAAATTTAGATTTGATTCTGACATATTTTTAATTTAATTTTTAAAAGATAAAATTATGTGATTTAGTTTTTAAAAAATATAATTATAATCAATTTAATCTTTTTGTTAAGGATACCGATTCAAGTTTGATAACAAGCTGGCTTATTTTTTTAAGAGAATTAAAATAAATCATCAAAGTAAAAAATTTATTTGTCGTTAAATTTGAATTATATAATATTTTAGTAAATGTTGACATTTATCGTATTTTATAAATTAAGTTATTAATTTATAGCTCTTGTAATAAAGAAAATATTTTGAAGAGCCAGCCAAAACTCTCTTCCAATCGTTGAATTATGCTTTGATATCTGTATTGTATGTAATCAATAAAAAAAATAATAATTTCGGCCAAAAAATAAAAATAAAAAACTACCGTACATTCATTTTGAAGTAAAATTAAAAATTCTTAAGATATTTCAAGAAATGAAAATTCAGTCTCTTCATAGAAGAGTCATTAAAAGAATTCGATCTTATAAGCATCCTCTGCTATCCACCGTTTTGGAATACAGCAGTGATGATGCTTCCACTACATCACTGTCTGAAAGTCACAATCAATGATATTATATATATTATCTTATATTATATGGCTCCACCCCTTTCGTCGTCCATATTTTAAAACTATAGTACAAAATTAATAATAAGAGGAAAATTATTATTTGATCCCTTCTTTTTTACTGTGTTAACGATTTAGTCCCTCATTTATTTTACATACATATTTGCGTGCCCGTTAGGACACGCAAAGCCTCTAGTATCTTATATTATATGGCTCCACCCCTTTCTGGTCGTCCATGTTTAAAACTATAGTCTATGAAATTAAAAATAAGAGAAAATTTACTATTTGATCTCTCTTTCTTTACTAAGTTAACAATTTAGTCCCTTATTTATTCTACATACATATTTGCGTGCCCGTTAGGGCACGCAAAGCCCCTAGTATATATATATGTACACAACACTAGTACGGACTTGTACATGTGTGATAATCACTGATAAATTAAAAAAAATGTCAATAAGCTGAGGTTTACCAAAAAAAATGTCAATAAAGAATTGACACAATTGATTAAACTATTTAACAAAATAAGCTAAAACCTTTAGATTAAACTATTTTTTTTGGTAACTTATATAGATTAAACTATTTTAAGAAATAGAAAGTACTTTGATAATTTTTTGTAATTTTCTCAAAATAGTATTTTAATTTGTCATTTTAAATAATTTGAATTTATATATATATATATATATATTGGATGGATAGTGTATTAGTGTACAATAAAGTCGTATATGACATACACATAAAAAAGCAAAAGAGGAACAAATGGGAATCCAACCTACAATAAAATGCAAATAACCCCTGTGGCATGGGCCGCTTGTATATATGTGGAGTGATCAATGTGAAGGTTTTATTTAGTGGATGAATGTAAATTTTTCTTATAAATTCTTTAAAAGACTAATCAAAAAGTATTTTTTAACTCTAGTGAGATGCTAGTGTTTATTCTCACTTAAAATTTTATTCATTGAAAAAAAAAAGAGATTGATATATATACTAAGTTGCCCAGGGATCAGGTCTAAAGAAATGGAGTGTATTCAAGATCACTTTTTTATGACCAATCATTAAAAAGAGATAATGCAATCAAGACTTATGATTGGTGGAACTTGATAGCAAGGATATAATGAACTTGATATAAGTTTTATCCTTTTCTCTAGGCAAAACTTACATCAAGTTTCCTACATCCTTGCTATCAAGTTCTCCAACCAACATTTGACACGTGACAAAAATTTTATATATAACCAATCATGATAGAGAGAATATTAAACACCACTTTTTGCATGACTAATCATTAAAAAGAGAGAATTATGTAATCAAGACTTGTGATTGGTGGAACTTGATAACAAGAATATAAGGAACTTGATATAAGTTTTATCATTTTTCTCTCACAATTTCTTTCATTCAAAAGGAAAATAAAAATAAAAATTAAAAGAATATATATACAAATTAATGAAGATAGAATGTGATTATTAATTAGGGAGTTCAAAAGCTCGAACTCTTTATAGTAACTCCCTATATTAATTAATTAAAAAAAGATTTTATGAGAAAGCATATATGCTAGTGAAGCATCGACATTGGATGCTTAAGTTGATTTATAGGATTCTAATTTTTTAAGTTTGAATACTTTGTGTATCTAGAGAGAATTAATGAATTACATATTTTAGTAATAAAAATGTTTAAAATATTTTTTAATTTTAGTCACTTTAGAAAAAATGTTAATTTTAAAATGTAAAAAAGTTATACTTTTAATTTAGTGTTAAACATTTATCTTGTTAATTTTTAATTTAAAATTATATTATTTTTGTTTAATTATTATACTTATTAATTTATTATTATATTTGATATTGTTCGAATTTCGAATTAATTATTCTTATTATTTTAGTCTTGTTATGTGAAGACTACTGTAGTGTGTAGAGATGCGTGATTGTCACTGTAGTGGAAGTTTAATTTGCTTGCCACATGCTACAGAAATGATGAGAGTTCATCCACTAAACTAGCTAGGGTCTGTTTGGGAGACTTTCAATTTTAATCCAATCTCATCCAATCTCATCCAATCTCATCCAAATGGATGGGATGAGATTATTTTTTAATTGGATGAGATGAGATGATGTATTGGTGTTTGGGTGATTTTAGTGATAATGATGTTAAATAGGGTGTGAAATTATATAAAAGGGTATGTAATGATTGTGGTTGNAAAAAAAAAAAACTAAGAGGAAGAGATTTTTTGGCCAAAAAAAAGGTAGAGATTTCACTCTTTGTTTTTGGATCTTTAAGCCATACTTATATATTATCCCAAAACAATGACATGTCACTTGTACAACTCACGAGGAGAGGCAAATAAGAATAAAACAAATGTACAACTTTTTGAGTCTTTTAATTATCACTATTTTTGTTAAAATTGTATATTTTATATTAATGAATCATTTTTACGTATGTTCTTATATATGTTTTTGAGATATTATACTTTGGTTTATAATTCTATTATAAGTTTATAAATTTGTTCAGTGATTAGTTTATCTTCATCTTCCTCATTTAGTAGATGTAATGGAAGTTTCATTAATTTTTTTTGTTTGGGATGAGTAGGTGAAGAGGTTGAGTGTTCACTGTTCAAGTGCTCGAACTGAAAAAATTTTAATGGAAAAACCCTTTTTATTTGAAGGTTTGATTGAGAGTTTCAAATAAAATAAGATAAAAAAAAGTTAAATAGTTTAAAATGATTTTTAAATAAAGAGTGTCAAAAAGTTGTCATCTTTGGAGATCTCTACAGTAAAATTGCCTTACCTTAGTGGAATGAGGATAGAGAAAAATATCCTCATCCTATATTTAAGAATAGGGCCACGATTGCTTTCCCTGCCCGACCTGCTCGTTCCAAAAAGATATTTAGATAATTTTATTTATGTATGGTGTAAATTTCAAATTGGTTCTTTATTCTTCTTTTGTTTTAGATTGATCTTACATATTTCTAAAATGTTTTAAATTGGTTTTAAAAATATTAAATATAGTATATCTTTTTAATTGCAAACTCAAATGCGATAAATTTAAAGCTACGAATTTCTTTGAACGAATACTTTTAGACCATAAACAAACAAGGTCGAATTGAGTTTTAAAACTGGGTAACTCGTATTACGGGTATTAAACGAGTGAAATTAGTTATATCTCTCTCGTTTCAAATTCAAATGTGACGAGTTCGAAACTATGTGTCAACTCTTGAATAATTCTTTCTCTACCTAGTTAAGATCATTTGTAAATAAAGCCAAATTGCGTCTCAAAAGTAGGTTTGAGACCAATTTAAAATATTATGAAAATATACAGGACCAATGAAAAATAAATAAAAGATAAATTACCAATTTAAAATCTATCCCATACAAAAAGAGACCAATTTGAGAGAGACTTTGGCCTTTTATATATTTATAATTTCATTTTCTCATAAAATAGTAGATTTTCTTTTGATCGATCACATGAGCTTTAGTAGTTTACTAGAATAATAAAATTGTACTAAATTATGGTCATATAATTTTAAAGATTTTTATGCCTACACTAATTAAAAAATTTTAGTTTAAATGGCATGTTTTTAAAATTGTCAGGGCCTCACAGCACGGAAAGAAAATAGTTCTTGTCGTAAGAATTATTACAAGTGAGAATGAAGAATAAGTTATTAACTATTGCTAGAGAGGCAAGGAAGATGAGTGTCAGTGTGTCACTCTCTACTCTCTCTTAATCAAGAAGATGTGAAGATGACCATGCAAGAGAAGATAATAAATTAGTAATTAAGTCTACAAATTTATCACTATTTACCAAACAAGTTAGCACGTAACTTGCACATGTTTTCTACTTGGCAAATACGTGACCGGCACATGACCTATGAAGCATGGACATTTTATTTTGGGGTGTGTCACCGTGTCAGACACGTGTCAGCAGGGACGGAGCTAGAGGGCTAGTGGGAGCCATGCCCCCCCCCCCCCCCCCCCC
>QANZ01026514.1:20634-51614 GCA_003254925.1 Chamaecrista fasciculata | reverse complement strand
TTTAGGGTTTGGGGTTCAAGGTTCAGGGTTTGGGATTTTAGGGTTTGGGGTTTAGGTTTGAGTTTGGGGTTTGGGGTTTAGGGTTTTAGACTTTAGGGTATGGGATTTTAGGGTTTGGGGTTTGGGGTTGTAGAGTTTAGGGTTTGAGGTTTTAGGATTTGGGGTTTGGAATTTTAGGGTTTGGGGTTTTACAATTTAGGGTTTAAGGTTTTAGAATTTGGGGTTTGGGATTTTAGGATCTAGGTTTGGGGTTTTGGGTTTTAGGGTTTTGGGTTTGGGATTTTGGGGGTTGGGGTCTTAGAGTATAGGGTTTGGGGTTTGGTGTTTTAGGGTTTGGGGTTTGGAGTTCTAAGATTTGGGGTTTTAGAGTTTAAGGATTAAATTGAAATGTTTGGAAGAATTTTGGGACACTTTACAATTTTAGGATTTAGGGTTTATGATTTTAGGATTTTATGGTTTGGGGTTTGGAATTTTAGGGTTTGGGGTTTTACAATTTAGGGTTTAATGTTTTAGGATTTGGGGTTTGGGATTTTAGGGTTTAGGGTTTGGGGTTTTAGAGTTTTGGGTTTGGGATTTGGGGTTCTAGGGTTTGAGGTTTTAGAGTTGAAGGACTAAATTGAAATGTTTAGAAGAATTTTGGGACACTTTACAATTTTAGGATTTTAGGGTTTTAGGTTTAAGGGTTTAGGTTTTAGGGTTTGGAGTTTAGGATTTTAGGATTTAGGGTTTAGGGTTTGGAGTTTAGGGTTTAGGGTTTTTATAACTTTTAAGGATTAAAGTGGAATGTTTGGAAGAGTTTTGGGACATTTTACAATTTTATTTTGGGTATTTGGGACTAAACTGGAATGTTTGGAAGAGTTTTGGGACATTTTACAATTTTATTTTGAGGATTTGGGACTAAAATGAATGAAGATGATGAAAAAGAGGGGAAATTGAGAATAATGAGATAAAAATATAACTCAGGGACCTATTTGAATTTTGAATGAAATTTTTTTTTTATTATTAATGCTGATGTGGCACGCACAGTTGGCTTTTTTTTAGTTTTCCAACTGCTGACGTGGCACTTAACGTGCCACGTCAGCAGTTAACGGCTTCAGGGACCAATTTGACTAACGTTAGTACAATTCGGGGACCTATTTGTCAATTTCCATAAATCAGGGTCCAATCTGTCAGCGACCCAATAATTCGGGGACCAGTTTGGGAGTTTACTCAATTTTATATTCAGGCAAAAAAAAAAGAATAATTTTATATATTATTTTGTATGTATAAATATGAATTTTAATATCTACATACATAAAAGTACATTAATATGTAAATATTATATGATGATATGATATGATGATTAGAGTATAAAAAAATAATGGTAATCTTTCTATTTTAAATTTAGACTTAAACAAGTAATAAGATCAATTCTAATTTTCCTTTTTAGAAAAAAATTGAATATATGAATAATGAATCTTTAGATTTAAAAATGTCTTAAAATGAGTAGTTTTCTAATTTTTTACATAAATTTATCTAAAAATAAGTTAAATTAGTTACTAAATACACAACAATTTATTTAGAGAAGACTTACTATTTGATCCTTGAATTTACACTAATTCATCTAATCAGTTCTTGACTAATCAAAATACACGATTTGGTCCCTAAAAATTTAAATTGTCAACTATTTAGTCCTTAGTGACGACTTAGTCTCTGAATTTGAGCTGACTTAATACTTTTTAATTCCTAAATTTATACTAAATTAATATTCTTTTTATCATTGAATTTGTACTAAATTTTTATTTTTTGGTCCCCAGGGACCAAATTATTGATAATTGTAATAATTCAGGGACCAAATAGTAGGTTTTCTCATTTATTTATATAATCATTTTATTAACTTAATTTATGTATGCTTTAGATGTTGAATGTACTTGGAAGATCTCTACTTCTAAATATAGGGTGGACTGTCTCTATACTTTAAATTAATTATTACTTGTAAGATTTGGGGATGAAAATTAATTTTAATATTCAGTCAATTTTAGGTATAAATTTAAACAAATGAAGTCAGATTGGCATCCCAAAATAAGTTTGGGACCAATTTAAGAAATTATATATAAGACCAATTTAAAACAAATAAAAATTTTAAGGTTAATTTGAAATCTACCCCATACATTTGAGATCAATTTGAGGTTTTGACATATTTTAAAAATAATTATAATTTTACAATATATAATTTTAAGAATGATGAAATGACAAACAAATTAAAAATAAAATAAAATACAGGAAAGGTACCTGTGGTTTGGCCTAATCTCACTTTTATGACGTGTGGTTTCAAAAGTTGCACATTAGGTACCTGTCTGTTTCGCCGTTAAACAGAAGCAGTACTTGTGTAATTTTTCGTTAAATTTTTGACGGAAAAAGCAGTACTTGTGGTTTCAAAAGTTGCACATTAGGTACCTGTGGTTTTGCTGAAGCTTTAACTACATATTGGCTTCATATTTTGATTGTATTTTGTTTACTTGTGTTACTCATGGATGTTATTGTACTTATGTTGTTTATGACTATTGACAATCAATCTTAAATATATTTGGATGATTACTCATGGCATTTTATAGATGTTTGGATGTTTGGATTGTGCACACAGGTTACTGATTGTGGCAAAAATTGTGGTCAGTTTGGTCATTTTCATGTTGTCAAAACAAAGAACTAAACTTCTTTGTCAACTACAACCAATCTCCATTTTTTGTGCTTGTTCACAACTCTTCCCCACCATTTTTTCACATTTTTTGACCCTTTTTCACAGCCTAATCTTTCCACATCTCCAGTAAACACATAAACTTAACAAGATTCAAGAATAAGATTGAAAAATATAACCAAATTTCCATTAATAAAGGTAAGGCAAAAAATTGCCATTTCTTACAAACTTCCATAAACATAACCAAACACATAATCTAATTGCCGATACATTAATTTGCTAATAAGGTAAACAATTGCCATTTCTTCCAAACTTTGCTCCCCAAAGTACAAAGAGAGTAATCAACAGAAAAAACACCCAAGATCTTAACAGCATCTGCACTAAATTTTTCTGCCTCTTATTTGTCTTCATCATACTTTCATTTGTCTTCAACTCCTTGATTTCAGCTTCAAGCTTGACAATTTTTTCTTAAACCTTTTGTCCAAATTCGCGGCCGCGTGGGCATGTTGGTTCATCAATCCAATAAAAAAAAACCACATTGATAAGGCTGCAAAGCATGAAATGGAACAAACCATTAACTTAACCAGAAATACAACAAACTACCAAATAACAAATTTCTACACACTTGTGTTGAGAAATCTTGGATTATCTAGAATCATTTTATTTCTTATTTTATAATTATCTTTTAAGATTAGAAATATCTTATTAGAATCTGATTTATATCTCATCAAATATTAGATTAGATATCTTTTTGTTAGGATTCCTAACTTGATTAGGAAGTTTTTCTTTTATTTAAGCATTGTAAACCTTTTCTCTTTTGATCAATAATATTACGAATATTATTCTCCAAAAATCAACATGGTATCAAAGCCTGGTTTCCCTTTTGATCCCGGAAAAATTTTCTTCTAGTTGTGAAATTTCTTCCTCTGTTTTGCGTAGCCTCTGTCTTTGCCTAGCCTTCATTGCACTTAGGGCACATAATTCCTTATTTATCAACCTATCTTCCCAACTTTATCACAAAGACCGACCCAGTAACCCAATCTTTAACTGAAACTGAAACCCAGTGTCCAGTGAGCAAGTTAGGGTTTAGTTGGTCCTTTTTCAAAGTCTGCATTTAGTGTCATCGCCGGCAGGGATGGAGACAGAAGCCTCCGGACGGTCATTCCCCGAAGTCCGGTGTCAAACCGAGCTGCGCGTGAGGCTCACGCGCCGCGCAAGCATTTTCGCGCTTCCCCACGCGCCGACGCGTGGAGGCGCGTGACACGCCGTACTGTTTGTCAGTCGTCTGCGCCGCCGTCGTCGACCTATTTCCGGCGACCCCCAACTGTAATCTGGTGTTTTTGGCAGTTGTTTGTGAACCCTCTTTGTTGAAGATAGGGTTTTGTTGCACTTTGGTTGGCAGATGGCTATATTGCTTCTGGCTAACTAATAATTATTTTTAATCATTTTTAATGGCCTCTGAGGTTCTAAAGGAGTACAAGCTCTAGTGAAGAGAGCCCCTAAGACTCGGAAAAAACACAAGCCATCACTACTTTTATCCTTCATTGACGAATTGATCTTTGGCCTTCATTGCCATTATATTTATTCGGCCTTCATTGCCGTACGTATTGATCTTTGGCCTTCATTGCCATTGTTCTTCGGTCTTCATTGCCATACATTGACGTATTGATCTTCGGCCTTCATTGCCATACGTCCTTCATTGACATATTGATCTTCGGCCTTCATTGCCATACGTCCTTCGTTGACGAATTAACCTTAGGACTTCATTGCCGTTATCGCCCTCATTTTCTTCGGCCTTCATTGCCGTTATCGCCTTCATTGCCTTCAGCCTTCATTGCCGTTATCTTCTTCCAACAACAACAATGTTTAAGGAAGCTCAAATCTCAATCAAGATCCAAGCTACGAATTGAGAGAATGGAATATTCCNCCATACGTCCTTCGTTGACGAATTAACCTTAGGACTTGATTGCCGTTATCGCCCTCATTTTCTTCGGCCTTCATTGCCGTTATCGCCTTCATTGCCTTCGGCCTTCATTGCCGTTATCTTCTTCCAACAACAACAATGTTTAAGGATGCTCAAATCTCAATCAAGATCCAAGCTACGAATTGAGAGAATGGAATATTCCAATTCTCAGCTTGAGGGGGAGTGTTGAGAAATCTTGGATTATCTAGAATCATTTTATTTCTTATTTTATAATTATCTTTTAAGATTAGAAATATCTTATTAGAATCTGATTTATATCTCATCAAATATTAGATTAGATATTAGATTAGATATCTTTTTGTTAGGATTCCTAACTTGATTAGGAAGTTTTTCCTCTTATTTAAGCATTGTAAACCTTTTCTCTTTTGATCAATAATATTACGAATATTATTCTCCAAAAATCAACAACCTGATACTTCGGGCAAGTCCAAACTCGCCTTCCAAAAGAGCAAGGTTTCCAAGATGAACGCATGACTACATACTCACCACAGCCACAACAAATCTTGCGACCACGAAATGGAAGATGATGAAGTTGAAGATGAATGTGCAGCAGTTGCCATGAAGTCGTCCAAGGAAATGGATGAAGAAAATGGAGAAAATAAAGACCAAAGAGTTGGGGATTTTAGACTTGAAGCTGCGTAGATGAAGAGAATGGATGAATGTGAAGAAAATGGATGGAAATGAAGGCTTATTAGGGTTTCAAATGGTTTAAAACGTCAAAGAGCTGCACACATGACTCTCACATACGTTTTTTTTCTTTTCAAATTTAACGAAAAATTACACAAGTACTGCTCCTGTCTAACGGCGAAACACACAGGTACCTAATGTGCAATTTTTGAAACCACACGTCATAAAAGTGAGATTAGGCCAAACTACAGGTACCTTTCCTGTATTTTACCCAAAACTTAATATAGAATATTGTGCAGGTTTTGGTAGTTGGTCTCGAACATATTTATAGAAATCTTTGAAACAATTTTATCTAATATCTAATGGACAAGTATTCTGTCTTCCGGAATTCATTTATAATACTCAAGAGAGAATATTAGAAAACGGGGTTTGATTTGGATACCTCATAACAAACCCAACAACCAGGAACTAGAGGAGTGCCCCTTAATTTCATTCTTTTCTCTCTTCAATCTTCACAATCTTCTTGACCCAAATTTCACCTTTTTCTGTAGTGGAAATGAAGAATCTAAGCCACAACTTTATACCAACACAGTGTCATAGAGGGTTGGAGAAATAAACAAGGATAAGCTTCGATCTTTCTAGTACCTATTCATCATGAGTGTATTTTCACGGGTCTCATGTGTTTAACTCACCAAACTGAAACTAAACTAAAACTTGATCCACACATGTACATTGTACAGTAATTTCTAGCAACGACACATGGATAGTCCTTGGTCCATGTCACGTGACTATGTGAGTGCCAACAATATAGCAAGCGTGTGCCTACCTCACAAGTCACAAATTGTACCTGTCTTCCACGCCAGATGGGGTTTCTCTGCAGGCTGTCACAGCTTAACTTCTCTGTTTGTATTCATAATGAACATAATAAAAGTTTTCTTGCTGAATACAAATTGCGTACCAATACCATGCGTTATTCTTTATGGTTCCAGTGCATCAAACCCCATTATTGTGTATTTGCTTCTGTTCCTGAAAAGTAAACAGATTGGGAGAGATTCAGTCATGAATTTCCCCACACAGTAGAGCTGTAGAAGCCTGCTATTTCTACTTTGAAACAGAAATTAACAAGCTAAGTTACTGCAAGGAAAACAGTTTCAAAATCTGCAGAATAAAAGAACTGGACAATACACTGCAAGAGCTAAGAGCACAAGTCCAATATGGATGGCGGATTTTCTGTTTTCTTGGACAAATTCTTTTTGGCATAACCTTTCCTGCAAGTGGGTTTAGTTCAGCCATTCCATTATCTCTTGGGAAAGATTCTTGAAGGATAATTTCATGGGACCAGTCGCTAATTATGGCTGTCTCTCACAAGTGAAATAAACGAGGGCTTTTTAAGGAGTTCTAGTTCCCCTTCGTATTTTATACCGACCCTTTTCTGTGGGAATTTCTCGCCTTTCAGTAGTGAGAAGCCTTTTTGTACTTTATTCCTTCTTTTTCTTAAAATATTTCAAGCTTCACAATTCACAAACTATAGTTTCTTTTCTGGTGCACAAGGCAGGCTTGTTACCAAGTGGCATAAGGATAACAAGGAATGAACGGAAAGAATATATAAAAAAAGTTCAGATACTCCATTGATCTTGACCTAGCGGTTCTATTAAATTTCTACACAATACTTCACAATATAGATTCCTTAAGCAAAATATAATCACCGACTAATCATCATATGTGGGTCACAAGTCACACAACTAAAGGTCACTGAGAATCAGCAGCATTCAATTAAATCCGGTCAGAAACTAGTGTGTGTGTGTGTGTGAGAGAGAGAAGGGAGATGATTTGACCTATGAAACAAGGCTGCTACAAACCTTCAACAAGCTCAAGGAAGAATGGGTTTAAAACAAAGCCATAATGATACAAATATAATCTCTACCTGTTTTAAACCAACTTTTTTATAGGTCAAAACCTCATTTTGGTCTTCAAACAACGGGATAAGTTTCATTTTGATCCTCAAACTATTTTTTATTCTGTTTTGATCCTAAAACTTTCACATTTATTCTGTTTTGGCCCCCTAAATGAGATTTTATCTGATTTCTATTGCTATTTATAACCTAGACAATTGAAATAAATCATGTCTCTCATATATATATGTATTATAATAAATAAGTTGATAAAGAGAGAAATAAAAAATTTTCATTTTTAATCGCAAATTGAAGATAAATTTATTCTTGATTTTCTCTCAAAGAATGAAGATTTTTCTTTAAAAGAGTGAAATATTTTCTTTATCTCTTTACTAACTTACTTATTATAACACATATGAAAGAAAAATAGTTCATTTCAATTGTCCGGATTAGAAATAACGGTAGAAACTAAACAAAAACACATTTTGAGGACCAAATGAAACAAATATAAAAGTTTGAAGACCAAAATAGAACAAAAAAATTTACAACCAAAATAAAACCTATCTCATAGTTTGAGGACTAAAGACTATTTGACCTCTCTTTTTAAGTGTTTGCCATCAAATCTCTCAAGTCTCAACTAAAACATCTTGCATTTAACTTTTTTTTTTTTTTTTACAATTTACATCTAAAACACTTCTCCAAAGGTCATAAATTCTTCTCAAGCCAAAAAAAAAAGGTCATAAATTCTTTTGAATTACTTGACAGTTAAAAATAACCGTTTAATTAACTATTGCCCGTGGTTTTATTTTTACTCTTTTCACCCTCCACGCTAGCTGTCTGGTCCATCTTTGGCCTTTGGGTTTGAAATGGATACACCAAATATTTCATCGTGAATCTGAGTGCAAAGCTGGGTCTATATACGATTCCCACCTCCACTTGTATTAATGATGGAGCTAATACCACTACGATGAAACCCAGCCCCACGGCCACCATTACTACAACCACCACAATACGGCCCGAAGCACCATTTGTATCTCTTCTTTGTACTCTCTTTCACACAGAATTCTCTGCACCTGCATTCCAGAAAGCCTCCTCCTGTCTGCCACTTCTAAGGGCTCTATCATATCCCTTTCTTTCTTCCACTTCCTAGACCCCTACACCTATTTTCTCAATGCTTTTCTTGTTCAAACAAGATGGAAGATTTTCCCTCCACGTTTTTACCACTCTCTTTTCTTTTCTTTGTCTAGCATTAATTGCATAAGCTTCCTGATTATTCTTTTAGAGTGTATCACAGGTATCATAAGGAAAAGGCCGGCAAAAAGGTGTCTAAACCCGTGCATCTAAGTCAAACAGCCTGACTATAAATGTACCCATTTGCAAATTACTCGACCTCAAACAAACTTAACCATCTCTACTGTAGTCTTGAAGGATTCAAACTCAACATGTCAGTCTCCTGTGCCAAAAACTTCTTCCAGAGATTCTGGGTAGATGAATTCCAAATGGGAAGTTTTGCCCATAGCAGTTTTTTGTCTAATGATCTCCTTCCATCCCTTGGAGCCCGAATCAACCAGGAAACTAGACTTCGAAGATACATGATCTCCCCTTTCAACCCCTGGTATAGGTGATGACCCTTCACAGAGTCACAATGAGATAACCCGTAATATTGTGACTGTAGTTTCTCATCTACTATTACTATTTTACAGGGCATGGGAGATGTTACTTATTGTTCTGGTCATTTACTCTGCCTGGATTTGCCCGTTTGAGTTCGCCTTTCTGCCTTACAAGCAAGATGCACTATTTATTATCGACAACACTGTCAATGCCTTCTTTGCCGTTGATATTATTTTGACATTCTTTGTGGCATATCTAGATAGCCACTCTTACCTTCTCATCGATGATCCTATGAAAATTGCCGCAAGGTGAATAACCTATTCTTATTTTCCTATTAACATAATTCTTGAAAGCTCTGCTTATTTCATATATCTCCACCAAATTTACAGGTATATATCTACCTGGTTCATTTTTGATGTATGCTCAACGGCACCATTTCAGTCCCTCAGCCTCCTCTTCACTAAACATAGCAGTGAGCTTGGCTTTAAGCTGCTTAACATGCTTCGGTTATGGCGCCTGAGACGTGTCAGCTTTTTGTTTGCAAGGTTTATCAATATATTCAACCTTATGGTTTTGGTTTTCTTCAGCACTTCCAATTGAATATCACAGTTCTTAGTAGCTCCTTTGTTTTCCTCCAGACTTGAGAAAGACATCCGCTTCAATTATTTCTGGACTAGGTGCACGAAGCTCATTGCTGTAAGCCACTATAGCCCATATGTTTCTTTCCTTCAAATTTCAAGGTACTTCCTGGATCTTTTCCACAAAGTTTTATTGAATTTCCTTTGCATCAAATCTCAGGTAACCTTGTTTGCAGTACACTGTGCCGGATGCTTTAACTATCTGATTGCAGATAGATACCCGGATGCTAAAAGAACCTGGATTGGTGCAGTGTACCCAAATTTTAAAGAACTAAGTCTCTGGGACAGATACGTTACTTCACTATATTGGTCAATAGTCACACTTACAACTACTGGCTACGGGGACTTACATGCTGAGAACACAAGAGAGATGTTGTTTGATATCTTTTATATGCTGTTCAACTTGGGATTGACGTCATATATCATTGGAAACATGACAAACCTTGTAGTCCATTGGACCAGCCGTACCAGAAATTTTGTATGTACTCTAAAATTTAGTCTCTCATGCTCAAATTTTCAGAATCTGCAAAGCGATTTCTATATATGTTAGTTCGCCTAAAAGTCACCATTACCTTGGAGACTACTTGAAAAGTTTGTTTTTAAATATTCTGTCGACCCCACGTCCTGAAAATCTTCTGATGGTTTCTCATTATCACTAATTTAAGCACTAGCTAATTGTTTCCCTATGTTCATAATATAATTTATTAAAATAAGAGAAATTTGATTTCTTACCTTAATGAAGAGAAACTTGCCTTTGATGCCACAGAGAGAGACAGTCAGAGCAGCTTCAGAATTTGCATCAAGAAATCAATTGCCCCATCACATACAAGATCAAATGTTGTCACACTTGTGTTTGAGATTTAAAACAGAAGGATTGAAGCAGCAAGAAACATTAAACGGTCTGCCTAAGGCAATCCGTTCAAGCATTGCGTACCATCTATTTTTTCCCGTTGTGCAGAAGGTGTACCTCTTCCAAGGAGTTTCCCAGGACCTTCTTTTCCAGCTGGTAATCCTCCACATGCCTTATTTGCATTTATTATAGTGATTCTTTGTCTCCATTCTCTAATATCCACCGTTGTCTTCTATCTTCTCTCTTCAGGCTAGAGGAAAATGTAGAACCATCAGTTACTTTACGTGAAATGTGAAGAGCTAATTTACAAAATCTGACGAAACTATTTCTATAATAATAGGTTTCAGAAATGGAAGCTGAGTATTTCCCACCCAAGGAAGAAGTGATACTGCAAAACGAGTCTCCTACAGACCTCTATGTACTAGTGTCAGGGGCGGTGGTGAGTTAGCTTAAAACACGAATAGTCGAATAACCATGAACCTTAATTATGCCTAATAATAAAGAATCTCTTTTCAAATGATCAATTATTGCAGGATCTTATTCGCTACACCGACGGGCACGATCAAGTATGTCAAAATAATTAAAGCATTCCTTATTTCCTCGAGAATACAAAATCAGACAACTGAATATAACTTAACTATTACAAATCAATAATTTCAGGTTCTCGGGAAGGCTAGTGGAGGAGATGCTATTGGAGAGATTGGGGTATTATACTATAGACCACAGCCTTTCACAGTTCGGACAACGGAGCTTTCTCAAATCTTGAGACTTAGTAGAATTTCGTTAATGAATGCCGTGCAAGCAAACCCAGTGGAATTACAAATTATAATGAATAATCTTTTCACGGTAATAAGGATAGACCTCATTTATCGATCATTCCCCTTCCCCATAAATAATCCTAATTGTTTGCGATCTATATTCAGAGATTTAAGGGACGCGAAGACCTGGGATTTGAATATCCGCGAACAGATCCTGGACTGAGTATTTATGAAATGCTAGATGGAGGAACAAAAGGAAGTTCGTCTGATGCATGTACGAATAACTTAAATGGAACTTCAATAACGAAAGAAGGAAGGTACAGAGATCTCCAAGAGCCTGAGGAAGCTATTCATGATGATGCTACAAATAAAGGGCGCCGTGATATGGTTGAAATTCTGCTCGAAAGAGATGCAAATGTGACGAACCCAAATGCCCTAGGAAGGACACCAAAAGTTCCAGTAAAGCAAGAACGATACAAGAGCAATTCTGCCCTCGAAATGAGTGGTGAAAATAGGCTGAAATCAGAAGCATATAAAATAGAGCTGGTGGATAGGAATGACCCAACCAGAAACAGAAGACATGATAGTCCCAGGTCCTTCCCAACAGTAGAAGCATACACAAACTCCTGTTCAAGTACACATAACGGTCCATGTGATAAAGAAATAACAAGACGCATCAAGAAGAGAGTTACAATCCATTTGCTTTGCGATTACAGTGGTATCTCACAGGGATATGGAAAGTTGATAACTCTACCTGATTCATTAGAAGAGCTGCTCAAGATTGCTGGTAAGCTTTCTCAAAAACCATACTAGGTGATAGACCTATAATTGACAGCAATGATTGTCAGTTTGTAGTTACATCTAAAAACATTTTGAAAACATTCATAGACAGGGGTCGCGCTTTTCTTTTGGGAGGGGGAAATGAAATGCAAAAATTCTGAAAACAGTACATTAAAAAAAAATTCTTAGCTTACTTTCCTTATATAACTGATAACTTGTTAATCTGCAGGGCAAAAGTTTGTAGGCTTCGAACCTACCAAAGTTGTTAATAAAGATAATGCAGAGATAGATGACATAAGTGTCATTGAAGATGGGGATCATCTCTTTCTTCTTTGCAGTAATAGTGAAATTTTGTGTTCATGATGTTCAGCAACAAAATTTAAAATGTAGAGATGCAGATAGCTTGTAACTGCTAGGAAAGTAATAATGAGATATCAAGGCAAGCAAAAGATCAAGAAATTAGAGAATTCGATTGCATAAGCTACACTTTGTTTTGACAATTGAAACAGAAAGTCTTACAATTTCGTCAAGACTAGCTAGACAAGTTGCTTGTCCAAGAAATAAGTTGTATAATCAAAATGGTAGGAGTTTAACTCAAGTTACGGATGTATTACATGGTTCAAACAATATTTACCAATGTTGCTGCTCCCTGATAACCTAGCCATTTAACACCTAGCAAGCAGAAGTTCCCTTGTTGTTCATACATGAGGGACTTCAAATAAGTATCTCACTTTGTATAGCTGCAGGCTGGGCTTCTAAAACTTTCTGTTGGAATAAAAACCATTCCTTTGAGCTTTTGAGAGTGTTCATGTGATCCTTGACTTTCATGGGCACCATAATATAATTATGATCACCAGATACAAAACTCAGATAATTGAATACTCAAATTCGAACTGGATGCGTTAAGAACATTCCCTTCCCCATCGTATAGATTATATGCAGTCAAAAGCCCACCCATAACATGTATTGTAGTTTCAAGACTTAGCCCTCTCGCTAATTCTTTCTGAAACGTGTGCTTCAACCCAGGATCCTAATTCAATGGAAACTTCATAAATTCGCATTATAACGGTTTACAGTTGTATCAAGATCACCAACCACTACAGCCCCTAATCCTCCCAATCTGTATACTCTCTGCTGGCTGAGTAGCATAGTTCATCATAGCCCATAGCATACTTCTTTGTAGCCAGACCGTGCATGAACAAAAAATTTCCTAGTCCTTTTGTTGGCTAATGGCTAGTAATCAATATTGATCTGAAATCAAGATTTTCAGGCTCAATAAGGAAACAGAGTTCATCACCAGAATTTTTTAGATCATCTGCCACCATTAATAATGATGCTTTTTTCTTCACTACTGTTCCATGGCAATTAGAAACTACAAGAAAATGTGCTAATCCAAAGATCATTAGTAAGACTCGAAACTGTGTGGTACTAGTATAATCATGCTTCAGGTTACTGGTAAGCCAGCTAGGAGCAATAACCTAAAAAATCAAGAAATCGAGACAAAGTAAGTATGAACTCACAGTTATAAATACCAAGAACAGTGAAAAGATAAATGGACATCACATGAAGTAGAAAATAAATTTAATAGATGTATATGGCTTAGTCGCCGAAAACTTAAAATTAACGTATCAAGGAAAACTCATATCATGATAAAAGATACAGATAATCATATCATGATGTATATAACCGCCAAGCTTCAAATGGCTTAGCATAAAAAATGTCGTAATAATCGAATCACTCTCATAGAGAAAGGTAACAAGACTGAGCGTAGAAAAGATCAAAGGAGGCCAGGAAGCTTAAGTCATTCCCATGAGCATGAGATGCATTACTTTTTCTCCCTAACCTAAATTCCCTGCAAATCTTTAATAGTAATAATGGAAGTAATTTTAATATGTAATTTCAAAAAGATTATGAATAGAATAGACTCACAAGGATTTATCTTATCATTTATTGTTTAAAATTTTTTTTGTTGCTTTTAAAATTAAAATACATTAAAATGAATGAAAGATAACAAGAACTTAATAATTTTGTTTTTTTTGATAATTTTCTAATTCCAATCTAATAACTTTTTTATTTAAAAATAGAGAAATCTTAATTTTTGGTCCCTCAGATGTTACTGAGTCAACGATTTAGTCCTTGAATTGTGGGAAACAATAACTCAATCCCTCAATTTTATATTTCCGTCTACGTTTTGGTCCCTCAGCTGTTAACGTCAGTTAACTTGATGACATGGCCGTTAAGTGATGACATGTCACGGTTAAACGATGAGTTGACTCCCAAATTATCTATCCGATTCATATTTTTTTTTACACATCAGTTAATATAATTAAACTAAAAAACTAGAAAATTGATGAACTTAAACAATTGGAGTTTCCAGAATTCTTCCCTCTCCGACCACCCCACCACCATTGTTGAAGGCGGTTTCCTCCGTCCATCGGCCTAATTGAACTACATCAACAACACCCATTAGTATTACCATTATTACTATTCTTGAATTGTTCTTCTTTTCGCCCTAATTGAACAAACCCAGGAGGTAAAACAGAGACTAGAGATTCAACGGCGCTCAAGTAGCCTTTGGCAATGGTGATGGGGTGGTCGGAGAAGAAGGAATTCTGGAAACCCCAAATCTTTAAGTTCATAAATTTTTCATTTCTTTTTAGTTTTATTATATTATCTCATGTGTAAATAAAATATGAGTAGGACAGATGATTTGAGAGTCAACTCAACGCTTAATTGTGACACGTTAACGGTCATATCATTAAGTTAATTGACGGTTAACCGCTGAGAGACCAAAACATAGACGCAAGTGTAAAATTGAGGGACCGAGTTGTAGTTTCTCACAATTCAGAGACCAAATCGTTGACTCAATAACAATTGAGGGACAAAAAATAGGTTTTCTCTTAAAAAATAATGTTCATAACATATCTATATCTATATCTATACTATATTATATGTGGGAGAAGCTTTCTAGTCGTTCTCCCACCTATATTATGATAAAAGTATTACATTCAATTAAAATAAAAGAAAATATATTATTTGATCCAATTTTTTTATGGAGTAAACGATTTGATCTCTAATTTATTTTACATACATATTTGCGCATGCGAAGCCTCCAATATAATATACACAGCAAAATCTCCAATCAAACTAAAAAAAAAATCCAATTTCTTTAACACCTCGTGCACTTGTGCTCGCGTGTGTCCTCACTCCTCACAAAATCTTATAAAAAGGCCATTTCTTTAATTTGTTGGAAGACTAGAAAAAAGAGAGGTTTCAAGTTTCAAGAAGGCACAAGTTTAGAATTCCATTTTGTTCACAATGCTATGGCTAGCTATATATATAGATATCCTCTGTATCTGCATTTCTATCTTGATCTCAAAAAGCCACATATAACGGTATTGGAATTCTGAATTCCCCATCATTCTCAATCTCTCACCCGGCCATCCCATCCATCATAATCAATTAATCACCATTATTATACTCTACAAAAATGCACCGCAAAACTTGAATCACTTACTTACACCTTCATTCATTCATTTCCTTCCTCTCATGATGGCAAAGAATCTCAAGTTCTTGTCCATCACTTTCATCTTCTTTCTTTTCTTCTTCCTCTCTTCCTCTCACTCTCACTCTGTTTCTTTGTCTTCTTCTTCGTTGATCAACCATATCCAACCCCATCATCCTCCTCGTAGCCTTCCCATTCCGTCTCACTACCAAGTGTTCCACCTCAAGAACACCAACCCCATCTTCATTAAGAAGCAGAAACAGAGGAAAAAAATGATGAAGATGAAGATGAAGATGAAGATGAAAAGGGTGGATTCTTTCAAATCCAAGAAGGCTTTCTCTATGATGCTTCCAAAGGGTTTCGTGCCTCCTTCTCGTTCTTCTCCTTGCCATAACCAATACCCTACTTCTCTCTCCTTCCACTGCCATCTCTCTGCAGCTTCACATGATCAACCATGAAAATTACCCACATATGTATTTATATACATATATATATACGTACACCCTGCCTTCACGTTTGAGGTTTTGAGATTAACTTCCTTATATGTACGTTTCACTTTCTTGTTGTGATCAGTTTTTTTTTCTTTCTGTAACGATCTTCTTTTAAAATCAAAGAAGCTATTTGTTTATTCTGTTAATTCATATATAATATCTTTGCACATTGTGTTCCATGATCTCTTTTCTTGGCTTTCTCTTTTTCTGCTTCTTTTTGTTAATTTGATCTGTTACAGATCGATGAGATGGAGATGTCTGTTATAGAAGCATGTATGTTTCTTGAATGAACATCGTTATTAGGCCTAATTGATAATACCAAAGATAAAAAAGAGGTGACAAGGGTATGAGGCGGGAAATAAGAGAGCAAAGCATGTGAAATTGATTCATTGGGGAAAGTAAAATTAAAGAGGATCTTTAAAAAGTAATTTAATTGGAGTTTAATTTCGTGGCGTTTACTTTGTTCGTTCATGCAATCTAGTGAGTAGTGAGTGCTCTTAAGACGATGTGCCTCACAATTAAGTTTGGCAATAGTTTTGTGGATGTGCTCTTCAATAGTTCAATGGCATCGAAATCACTAGGACTCTGTTTTCACAAAATAACAGAAAATGATTGTCCTTTTTATAATCAACTTTTTTTTTCCATCCACAATTAAGTTTGGCAAAAGTTTTTTTTTTCAAATTTTACACCATTTATCAATTTTGTCTCAATCTTTTTTTGAGATCAATTTTATTTCTAATGTTTCACATTTGATTATTTTTTATTTTTTATTCTTACTTTAACCAAATATTAATGATAGAATTTACGTGACTAATGATATGACTATAAAATTGTTCGAAAAAAGAAGTTCAAATTCTAATTCAGATTAAAAAATAAAATGAAGTCTTTCATTAATTTATTAAAAAAAGCAAGTCAATACTCAAAATCTCAAATGATAAAATTAGCTAAAATGTGAAACGTTAGGAACAAAATTGACTCTAAAAGAAGATTAGAGACGAAATTGATAATTATTGTAAAGTTTGGGGACTAAAAAGGTGATTTTGCCTTTAAGTTTTAATTTTTTACCAATAAAAACCATAGTGGTGCGTGCAAAACGCAAGAAAGCCCCAGTCGCCCCTCCAAAATGCGAAACCGAAGAAGAATGAGAAAATGTCATTGAGGAAAACCATCAAACACCTTCAGTGCCATCACTCATCTTTTCTCAAAACTCTTTCTTCTTCCATTTCATTCCACTCTCCTCTCTCCACCAGTTCGCTGCAACCACTACCTCTGAATCCTGCGACCCTCCTTCAACCCCACAACCACCAGCAACACAAAGACCACGATCCTTACTCTCTCCTCAAAGAAGACCCCATTGAAATATGCACTTCTCTATGGGTCAAAACCTTTTCCTCGCCGCCAAACACTACTTTCCCCAACCTCACTGGCTTCCTTTCCAAATTCGATCTCTGGGTTCTTGCTTACCAGCGCACGTGTGCCCATGTCACTGGTACCTTTCCTCCTCGCAACGCCATTCATTTCCATGTTCTGCGGGACTTGCTCGCTCTTCGGAACGCCGTCGTTCATGGACAGTTCGCTTGGAACAAGAAGATCGAGCAGTATATTCGTAGCCCCAATGACAAACCTCTCGCGAAGCCCATGTCTAAGCGTAAGCTTCAAGCAGTTTTAGAGTCCGATGAACCCTGTTTTCAGGACAGGGTTGTTCAGGAGGTGTTGCTGTTGATTTTAGAGCCTGTGTTTGAATCTAGGTTTTCGCCGAAATCACATGCTTTTCGACCTGGGCGAAGTGCCCACACGGTTATTAGAACGATTCGGAGTAATTTTGCAGGGTACTTGTGGTTTTTGAAGGGAGATTTGAGTGAGATTTTGGAAAATGTGGATAGGAATGTTGTGATGGGTTGTCTTGAAAAGGCTATCAAGGATAAGAAAGTATTGGGTTTGATCAAATCTGCGCTTAGAAAGCCAGTGAGGTGTAAGCTAGAGAATGATGAAGCTGAAGAGTCGAAGAGGGATAAGAAAAGGAAAGGCACAAAGAAGAAGATTCTCAATGAGAATGAACCAAAGCCGGACCCTTATTGGCTGAGGACATTCTACAATTTTGCTCCGGAGGAGGCTGCTAAGGTACCCTCTTATGGTCATTGTGGGATTTTAAGTCCTTTACTTGCCAATATTTGTCTGAATGAATTAGATCATATGATGGAGGGATTGATAATTGAGTTTTTCAGGCCGTGTAAGTATGATTCTATATGGAAATATTCAATTGATGATGGCTGTCACAACCCTGCTTGGCCAGAGTTTGTTCCATCTAGTGGGAAAGAAAAAACTAGAAAGATGGATTATATAAGATATGGAGGTCATTTCCTGATTGGGATCCGAGGCCCTAGGGAGGAGGCTGTAGAAACTAGGAAGAAAATTATACAATTTTGTGAGGAAGCATTTAAGATAAGGTTAGATAATTCAAAGGTCGAGATCGAACACATTACTAGGGGAATCCAATTCTTGGACCATATAATTTGCCGAAGGGTGATACATCCAACCTTGCGTTATACATCATCTGGAGGTAGCATAGTGAGTGAAAAGGGTGTGGGAACATTGCTCTCAGTCACTGCTTGCTTACAACAATGCATTCGCCAATTTCGGAGGCTCGAGTTGGTGAAGGGCGATAAAGACCCTGAGCCACTGCCATGTAAACCTATGCTGTATTCAAGTCAAGCTCATACAAACTCCCAAATGAATAAGTTCCTTGAGACCATGGCTGATTGGTATAGATATGCCGATAATCGGAAAAAAGTTGTGGGGTTTTGTGCCTATGTTATTCGTAGCTCTTTGGCTAAATTGTATGCAGCAAGGTACAGGCTAAAGTCCCGTGCCAAGGTTTATGGAATAGCTTCAAGAAATCTCAGTCGTCCTCTGAGGGAGAGCAGTAACAATTCTGCACCTGAATATTCTGATCTTTTGAGGATGGGGCTGGTTGATGCAATTGAAGGTGTTCAGTTTTCACGCATGTCTTTAATTCCATCTTGTGATTATACCCCATTCCCTAGGAACTGGATCCCAGATCATGAGCAGCTGTTACATGAGTATTCAAAACTTGAGAATCCTAAGTTCTTTTTCGACTTGCTTAGGTCTGTCAAACGAGAAGGTTTGAGTCTTCCTCAAGATGAAGTTTCCCAAATTTTATGGGATTATAAGACTCTTGGGATTCGTAATTTTCAACTTGAGGGGGATAAGAAAAGGAAAGAAGATTTAGAGGAACATCCTGGCTAAGTTTGTCGGTGATTAAAAATTAATGGAGTCCTCTCTTAATTTTATGCTAAATTTTGGCCGTTTGTCAGCCCACAGAAAAATTATCAAGTGCTATGTTGAGGAATTTCGAGGCCCTTCAACTACTTTTCTTGCTTGAAGTATTTTGCTCTTGCTGATGACATCTATATAACAGGTAGGACGCATGGTGAATCAACCATTGGCATTATAGAGCATGCCAAAAGGTTGAGTTGAGAGCATATCATTTTGTTATTGAACTTCATGTACACGACAGTTCAACAATCTGAAATTGGAGTTATTGCTGAGACTACAGTGTGAGGGTATTGGTTAAAATATGACAAATATTTATTGCTATTCATTTTCTCATGGATTCACCACATGCTGAAAGTTGTTTTGTAAGATTTAATAAGGAATGATGTTCATGAAGTATTCAAATGTAAAAAGAGTGTTGATGATTTGCTTGAATCCTTTTTGGATGTTGGTGTTTGATCAGCTATTATAATTGCAATTCCTGAACCTTTCTGATTGTACCTTATATATGTTGTGCCCATTTTATGCTAAGAAAGATTTCATTCCTCAACTTCCCATTTGCTCCTCTCAAACCAAATTTGGAGTGAGAATTTGGACAACATTAACAACGCTTCTGAACAGTGTTCTACAGCAAGTGAAAAGCAGATCTTTGCTTTTGTTACATCTTGTAACAGTATCAGTATGTTATCTGATTATGCCATATGACGTCGTGTTTGTAGATGAAGTTATCTGCTTATACTAGTTTGGTAATAGACTTATTTGCTTCCCCTTTGTTTGGATACAGATTAGTTCTTGAGTACTGGTTTTTTAATTTTTTAGCACCAAAAGTTAGCTTTTTAGTGACTATTTCCCAAAGTTCTACCAGCAGTTTTGAGTGCTGCTATAACCCTTTTTCTAGTAGTGAAAATACAAGAAAATCTCCTTAAAAAATATATATGGCAGAGTACAGAAAATTGGAGTATTTAAGCTCCAGGGTGTTCTGACTTCTGATTGTTGAATGCATTGAACTATAAATATGGTGAAATGTGTAAATCTTTGAGAGAAATAGAAAAAGAAAATAAAGAAAAAATTTACGAACAAAATAATTAAATATAGAATATACACATATATTTCATTTTATTTTTCTTTCTAATTCACCCATTTCACTAAACATTTGAACTTATTAGGACTTCTAGTTTCTTTAAAAGAATTCTTTCATCCATGATCCAATTGTGGGGAATGAAGCTAGTTTCTCCAAGCTTAATCCAAACAATATTAAGCACTTTTGTAACAACTTGTCATCTTTTACCCGTAAAAGAATTTTTTTTTTCTCCTTCTCGCTTACAAAAAGACAAAATCAAATTCGAGGTTCAGCTTCTCTAATTCTTTACTGGATTATTGTCTCGTATAATACAATAAATTATGATTTGTTGGTTTGAGACTTTGGACTTAGAGTAAATATGAGAATGAATCAATCTTAATGAGGAATGAAATCTTCGTCATTCATCATCCCACATTACAGAAAGATACTTCTGGCACTTGCAACAACAAGTGCTATTCACGAAGAACATATCGGAGTCTGCTCTTTTGGTTCTTCTCCTAGTCCATGTTTTGGTCCCTTCATTAGTTATACTTGGTTTCACATTGTGTCGATACTCAGCCACCACCTGCTCAAAAACTTCAACCTCAAACATGTTGAGCCTCAGTTTGGGTTTCATGTGATCTCTCACAAATGCAAACGCCAATTGGTCTCTTGGGTTGAACGCCTCCAATTCATTGAACATAAGACACGAGAATAGGTTACTTCTCAGCCCATGCTTCCTCAGTATCACAGCACTGTCTGGTACATCTGCCATTTTCATTTCAAAATTCCACCCACGTATTTCATATTAAGCAAGAAGACATTTTAATTTCCTTGTGATTTGTAAATTGAGCCGAATAAGTGTTTCTAGATATAAGATTTATCTAAACAGTACACACTGATTAATGTATATAAAAAATTGAAGAAACAATTCCTATTCTGAATTACTGTCTCTTATTTCTTTTCTAATTAAGTAGTGGAAAATTTTGCCCTTGAGCGCTCATTTTCGATGATAGCTATTGACAGATTGAATATGAAATCTTGTGCAGTTTTTACTAACTTCTATATGTTGAAAACGTAAGCCTAATTAATCATACCCTATAGTAGTATATAGCTTTGAATATGTAGATTAGTAATACCCTATAGAAGAAAATACATATTGTCATTTGTTTGATTTAAAGTATCCCTTATATTCACTCAAGTGTCGATAGAATATGAGGCTGTNAATCTTGTGCAGTTTTTACTAACTTCTATATGTTGAAAACGTAAGCCTAATTAATCATACCCTATAGTAGTATATAGCTTTGAATATGTAGATTAGTAATACCCTATAGAAGAAAATACATATTGTCATTTGTTTGATTTAAAGTATCCCTTATATACTCAAGTGTCAATAGAATATGAGGCTGTGTTTCACATGGGTAGGTGATGAAAAACTAGTTTTATTTTCCCAAGAGAATGAAGAGAGACTTAAGGCATACTCAACCAATTATCCAAACGAGGCTTAAAGCGAGGAATTAACTTTCCTTAGAGAAGCCGTCCTCATTAAAGACATCGATGCATCGTTTACCTCAACGGAAGAATTAAGCATATATCACATTCTTTTGAACAATCATTGAATTATATAAAACTTTCAATCCCACTACTCCAAGTTAGTTAATTACAGAAATTAGTCTTGTTTAAAGTTCATTTCATTATGAAATGTGTGCTTTATATCTCGAGTTTAATCGAACTCAAATTAGCTTGACTAGAAAAGTTTTCTTGGTTCAAGAAAAGTTGTATCCTTTCACATCAACAATTTCAAAGACAATGAATTTTGTCGGCCAAATATGAGGAGAGGAAATTACCTAGTTCTAGTTGATAGAAAACATTATTCACTAAAAGATTTCGTATCCTAATGCAGTTTTATGTTTGCTACATTATCCTTAAATGAAATCCCTTGATTGGTAAAATGATATATAAAATTTTCTCGTGCTAATTTGAAATTTTCACTTTTCAGATTCATATTCTAAAGACGTAACTACATTTTATCCCCTTTAACAAAATTTTATCCCCTTTAACAAACTTAATATGTGAACCTACAAAAAGTCACAGGACTTTAACTGTGATGATAATGCTTAGCTTGATTAGACTAAATGCTATGAGCCAACAAGTTCATTTTTCCAAAAAGTAACTAGGATCAATGATTTCAGATTATTTTGAAGTTCAAGGGAGTGCTTATCTTGTTATGCTATTGATTTATGTACAGATTTTATACTCAAACTTCAATTTAGTTCAAGATATAGTACAATAAATTATCTCTTTTTGAAATGGTGCTTGAAAATTTATTTTTGAAGAACAAAAAGTAAAATGAAAACTGAAGTGTAGATATATACCTGAGGCATAGGGAAGCTTGGTGGTGCTCCAAGGTTCAAGGCCATTTTCACAGTAAGTTTCCATCTGCATCTTCAAGGCATTAACATCCCACCATTTCTTCCACCTAGCAGTAGCCATTGCTTCATCCATAGTATGAATGTAATGGGGATGTTTTGAAATAGCCATATCTACATTCTCAGATATAACAAGTGAGTGAATCAACAACAAGGGATCCACCATTAGTTGCACCTTGGCATCTATCCAAATGCTGAACTTTGAATTTGGGAATAGCCTGTGAACTAAATATTTGGGTATGACACCATTCATGGCTGGGTTGCCATACAAATCCTCACTTGAAACCTTCACAAGCCTCCATGCACCTACCTTGTGTTCATTGGATTCTGGGGATACTAGTCCATGGTAGTGAAGCCCTTTGAGGGTAATTTCATCAATGAACATGAAGAAACAAACAGAGTCTAGAGTCTTGATACCGAGGCCCTGCGGCTGTCGGATTTTGTCATGTTCGTTGAAAATGGCTGAAACTACAACCAAACCATCACACTTTTCCATCGCCATTTGATCTGGATCAAGACACGAATGAATAAATGAATGAATGATGAAAATTTCATGTATGGTTCAATTAATTATTCCAAGAGAAGACATGAATTAAGAGACAAATCAAACAACATATATTTCAATTATAACGAAATCTATTCTATTTTCAGGAATTTGAAAATACTGTGATAAATTAGTTTCTTCGGCGAGGGGCTAACCAGAATTAGGGATTGGAAATTTCTTGAGAAATCCGCAGGGGACGTCGATGGAATCATTGGGATGATCGAAATAAGAAAACCTAACAGGAGCGCTGAAATTCCCGCCGAAACTGTTGGCATTATTGCCGTGCCTGTAGCGAAGAACGCGCGAGGAAGACGAAGAATGATCGCGGAAATCCTGGATCTCCCTCAAAACATCCCAGTAATCTGAGAGCAATCAAGAAAACTCATAATAATCTCAAAAGAAACAGAAGAAGAGAAACAAAAAGAGAGGAATGAGAGGAGGTACCAGAGAAGAAGACAGGGGAAGAGCAAGTGTTGCGAGAGGTGGAGAGAGCGTACTTATGGTGGCCATAGGAGGAAGGATAAGAGAAGAGAGAAGACTGAATGGGATCGAAGGGAGAAGATCGAAGGAAGCATTGAGATTGAGAGAGAGAAGTGAAGAGAGCGAAGAAGAGGGAGGAGAAGAGATACAAGAGAGAGAAACAGAGGAATTTGGAATGAAGAATTAGGGGTTTAGTGGTAGTTATGAATTTCCCCATTTTATATATATATATAAAACTTGTTAGTTAGTACTTAGTAGTAGTATCTGTGTACGTTTCAGTTTCCCAAAACTTTCTGTTTCTTTGATTTCAATGACAGCTCACAGGTATATTTTCTGAGTGAAGAAGGGAATGTTCCATTTGGCGATGCAAAAAATTGTCACTAAACAAAGAAAGATGAGAAGGTGAAAGGACAAAAGAATGATTAAGGTACAATAAAATGGAGCCATCGATGAATGTCAATTTTTTTTTTTCTGTAATTTTTTATTGAAGACAATTGAATTGTTCAGAAATGACTAACGCAGGATTAGGATCCTCAAATTGGAGATTTAAAGTTTTATATATATATATATATATATATATAAAAGTTAGTGTCTATAAAGCATGGACACTGACACACATATGAACACCGACACGCTTACACGTGAAATTCTTAAATTATACGACATGACACGACATATATATATATAATTAGAAATCCATAAAATTTGATGAAAACCTTAAAAATTATAATATGTAATCATAATATATGTCATGTGTTCTTATTTTCTATTGTTTGTCATGTCAAAGTCGCAAAAAATTAATTTCGTATTCTGAAACTTATGAATATGTGTGTATGGGTATCATATGGGGTGTCGAACACGAACACGTGTCTGACGCGGCGCTCGCCTTCAAAATGAAATGTCCATGCCTATGAAGCATGAACACTTCATTTTGAGAGCGTTTCGCGGTGTCGGACACTTGCCCGTGTCCGACACCCACACGACATATATTCATAAGTTTCAAAATATAAAATAAATTTTTGTTACTTTAATATGACAAATAATAAAAAATAATGACATATATTATGAATAAATATTGTAATTTTTAAAGTTTTCATTAAAATTAATTAATTTTTAATATTTATATTTATATATATAAATATATGTCATGTCGTGTTATGTAACTTTAAAAATTTGACGTGTCAGTGTGTCTGTGTCCGTATCGTGTCCCGTGTCCGAGTCAGTGTCCATGCTTCATAGGTACATGCTTCATAGTTAGTGTAAAATGAATAATAATAGTATATTGTTTATTTATTTAAAAGTAAACAAACAAATATAAAAGGCTCAAGAAATATAAATGTGGAAAAATATTTTTATTAACTATTTATTTTAAAAGGCTAAAATTAATAATAAACAAATATTTTTAATTTCATCTATAAGTATTTAAACATGTATTTGGATTTTCAAAATTAGTGTTTTTCTATAAGAATAAACAATTTGATCATCTTCTTTGAAATCTTGGTCAGCAATAAATTATTTATATATTGATTATTAAATTCAGTTCATTATGCATAAAATGGCACAAAAACTTTCAAAAAGAAGTTGAACTTAATAACGATGATATACAAAATTTTATATAAATTTTAAATTTTTTTTCTTTCCTGTAAAAATTAATAAATTACATAAAAGAATTTGTCTCATATTTCTCAAACTAATTTAATTACAATAATATACAAAATATATATTATATAGACTTACGGTTTGTTTGGATTCATGGAGAGGGAGAGGTGAGGGAAGATATTGGAGGGGAATGGGAGGGAAGAGATTGGAGGGGGGTGAGCAAACCAACCTGCCAACCCGCGAGCCCGCAGAAATCAACCTAACCCGCAACTATGGGTTGGGTTGGTTCGGGTTTGCGGGTTGGGTTGCGGGTTCGTAGTTTATCAACCCGCGAGCTCGTATATAAATTTTTTTTATTTTTATTTTTATTTTTTATACATGTTTATGTATTTTTATATAAATTTTGTATGCTTCCTTATATATTTATATTATTAGTTCTTTATAAATAAGATATTTTGATTTTAAAATTTACATAATTACATATACGTATGTTATGGAGTATAATTTAATTGATTTATATTTATATATATAAAATCTATGTTTTTTTTAACTTTTTTTCTGTGTAAGTTTTTTATTCATTACTCATAAATTTATAATATTATTTTTTTGTTATGAAAATTAAAAAAAATAAATACAAACTTAACCCCGGGTTCAACCCAACCCAACCTGCAACTCTGCGAGTTGGATTGGTTCAGGTTGAGTTTTAAAAATTATAAAACTCAACCCAACCCAACTCGCAGATTGATGTGCGGGTTGGGCTGAGATTTTCTTTCAACCCGCCCCAACCCAGTCGGCGCTCACCCCTAGGAGGGGGAGAGGAGGGAAGCTCTTCCCTTTGTTTGGAGAAGTAACTCCTTCTCCAAAATACTCCAATTTGAGGTATTTATAATTTGTGAAGGAAATGAGAGGAAGTGGAATTAATGGTTAATCCCTCGTTCTCTTCCCCTCCAATCTTCTTGTTTCCAAACAAGGGGAAGAGGTCTCAAACCTCTCCCCTTCCCTCCCTTCTTCTTCAATGTCTTCAATCCAATCAAACTCTTAGGGTTTGTTTGGATTCATGGAGGGGAAGGAGAGGGAAGAGATTGAAGGGGGAGGGGAGGGGAGAAGAGGGGGAATTAATCCTCTCATTCTCTCCCCCTTGTTTGGATAGTTAAAAAAATGAAGGAGAGGATATTGAAGGATTAAATCATGATAGTAGTGTAAGTTTACTATTTTACCCTCTTTTATCATTGTATAAAAAAACTTAGGCAAAAGCATTAATTTTGTCCCCAAATTTTATACTAATTATTAATTTCGTCTCCAATTTTTTTTACTGTTAATTTCGTCCTCAATGTTTCATATTTTTATCTTTTTTATCTTTTTATTTTACTTTAGTCAAATATTAACGATAGAATCTACGTGATTAATGATGATATATAATGTAAAATTAATAGAAAAAGAAAGTCAAATTCTAACTCAGATTAAAAACATGATATAGTCTGTCTAGGAAGCATGGACACTTCATTTTAAAGGCGTGTCGCCGTGTCAAACACGTGTCAGTGTCCGACACCCGTACGACACCGACACGACACATATCCATAAATTTTAGAATATAAATCAATTTTTTATAACTTTAACATGACAAACAAGAGAAGATAATAATGAATATGACATATATTATGAATAAAAGTTGTAATTTTTAAATTTTTCATTAAAAATTATGAATATTTAATTATTTATATATATAAATATATGCCGTGTCGTGTCGCGTAATTTTGAGAGTTTGGCGTGTCGCTGTGTCCGTGTCGTGTCCCGTGTCCGTGTCAGTGTCCATGCTTCATAGTAGTCTGTTATTAATTTATTGAAAGAAGTTAGTCAAATGATAAATTTGACCAAAATATAAAACATTAGGGATGAAATTGAAAACAAAAAAACTTATTGGGGATGAAATTGAAATTAATATTTTGCCAAAAACTTATTTAATTTTTTGGAAAGTAAAAAACTGTTTATGCATGGCACACAATTCACTTTTAAGACGCCTCCTTTTGGAAAAAAAATAAAAATAAAAACAAACAATCACATAACATGGGCAGCGTCGCAGCGAGCCGAACAAAGATTTCACAGGGCAATTTAGTCATTTGGTTTTATAAATCCCCCAAAATACCTCAAATTGAGGTATTTTAAAATTATGAAGGACAAGGATAATGGGGTATTAATCTTAATCCTTCCCCATCCTCCTCAGTCCTCCCTAACCTCAAACAAGGAGGGATTTCTAATATCTCCTCCCTCCCCTCCCCTTCTCCCCAAAATATCCAATCCAAACAAAGCCTTAGTGAAAGGAGAATTTGGTCAATAAATAAATTTGAACTCAAATGATTAAGATGAGTAACTTGAATATATAAAATCTATCGGGAGTGGATCTGCTCAATTATGGGAGTGATAAAGTATGGTGAAGTATGAATCTCAACCATCCATTCTATTTCTAGTTTTGTTCCCAATGATGATGGTTGAAGGAATGAATGGTTGAGATTCATACTTCACCATACTTTATCATTCCAGCAGATCCACTCCCAAATCCATCATGGTCCATGGAGCAGTTTTTTTCTAACTGCAAAACAATGTCCATAATCGCCACTTGATATAAAAGCCAACAACTTCACGTTCACAGTACGACTCAANCAAAGGTTTCAATTTGGTCCCATAACTTTTTTTGTTGCAATTTTGGTCCCATAACTTCTAAAAACGTCTCACCGTTGGTCCCAAGCTGATTTCCATTTGTCCCATAACTTCACTCATATTTGCCACGTCATCATCCAACTCAGTATGTCAAATCATGGATGGAAGCAGATAATGGATGGAAATTAGTATTGGGACCAACGGTGAGACGCTTTCAATAGTTATGTGCCCAAAATTGCAACAAAATATGTTATGGGACCAAATTGAGACCTTTGCCAAAGTTATGGGACCAAAATTGCAACAAAAAAGTTATGGGACCAAATTGAAACCTTTGCCAAAATTATGGGACCAAAAGTGCACTTTAGCCTAACTTATATATATTGAAGAATCTTAATAATATATTCTTATTTATGATTTTTTTTTATTTTTAATAGTTATAAATACAAAATTTGATGATAATAAATTTATAATAATAATAATAAAATAACTTATTTTAAAACTTCTCCCAATCTGAGTTTGGATAAGCGAATTAATTTTAATACTTGCTTGTATCCATGTCTGAGTATGGAAATTATAGTACCTATGCATATCCTACCATGATTATCCATAGAAAAAGGTTGTAACACAAATATAAAGTTGAAAAGGTTAAATAAAAAGGAAAATAATATGATGTTTAATTTAATTCATCTTTAATATGGTTTGGTCAAAAATGAAAATAAATAGAACAACATAGAAGGAAATAATTTTCAAATAGACGTAAATGTCATCATAGTGCAAAAGGGAACTCTTTTAATACACAAATTGCCTTCATGAATATCATGTGCTCCCCCCTCTCTCTCCATCACCCTATACAATTGAAGTTCTTTTAAACTTCATAAATGTCACGAATCCTTTGCAAATTTTCTTAGTTTTCATCTGAAAGATAACATTGCCCCATGTTCGAGGCATGATTGCCTCTCTTCCTTTTTAGCAATTTTTTCAGGTTTCATGTTTTGTTGCAATTGTAATATTATTTATCATTGAATCTCATTTTTTACCTCACGATTAATACATGAGTTCTTCCGGTTTGAGTTAGCATGTTGTGGAGCTCATGACTCATCACGAATCTTTTACAATTTTTCTTAGTCTTCCTGGATTTCATGCTTGAAATCATCTGAAACAGAACATGGCCCAATGTTAGGCCACGATAGCCTCTATTCCTTTTTTGCAATTTCAGGTTCAAGTTTCTGATTTTGTTAGATTTGTAATGTTAC
Organism: Chamaecrista fasciculata; assembly: GCA_003254925.1. Lineage (NCBI taxonomy): Eukaryota > Viridiplantae > Streptophyta > Magnoliopsida > Fabales > Fabaceae > Chamaecrista > Chamaecrista fasciculata. Next base: position 22,490 of record QANZ01026514.1, on the reverse strand, counting down.
TCATCCTTGACTCGTCCAATCACGTGAACTCTTAATAATGGAATCTCATCCTTAGCCTCACAATTAAAACATGACTTGTTGTAGTTTGAGTAGTATGGTGTAGTTCTCGTGGCACATCACATTTATTTTGCAGCTTCTCTTACTCTTCCTGACAACCCTACTAAAATTTGGCGTATCATGCTAAAGGCACAGTTTCAAGTTGAAGTTTCAGGTTTTTCAATGTTACTTATCATCTATAAATAGCCATACATAGACTTCTAAAGAAGCATCACAAAACTTCAACTTATCTTCAACATTTCCCTCGTCTCTATAAGGTTGTAAGTAGCTAGGCGGCATGGGATCATTTCATAGATGGAAATGGAAGCATAGACATCCATCACCTCATCATCAATCCTTTAGTCACATCCCAAACTTTAAATTGATCTCTCGCTTACTTCCCTAGATGTCTTCAATTCCAGGAAAAAGGTAGGTGAACATTATGTAATAGTATGCACAATAATAAATGATGATTAGTTGATTATAACATGGTGCTTAATTAATTTAATTTAATGTGTATTCATGTTTTTTACAGAGCTTGGGCAACTGGAGTTGGAAGATAAAAAAGCAAGGGAAGTGGCATGAATGATGATCCTGGAAGCATGTGCATTCGAAAGAAGGCTTAACAGGAGCTTTATGGCCTCATACCTCCACTAGTCAGTTGCCATTGGGTGAAACACTTACGTGATGGCCAACTTTGAGGAGGTATCAAGAAATTAGCACTTGGTCTTGATGGAACATCACTCTTCCGTATATATGAACTACTAGGGATCATTTTGGATATTGCAGGTGGATAAGGATGATACTTGATAGGGAGTAGTACTCTGTAGACTGTAGACACTTCCTGACGGGTGATTTCGCTGATTTTAATTCCACTGCAATTTGACAATCCGTTTTGATAAATAGTATTGATTTCCATAACCAAATGAAGAAGAAGTAGCAGATGAGGACCTTCCTCCAGACTTAGTATTATCAATAGCATATAATTGATTATGTTGTATGTAGTGAAAAAGCATAGAATAAGTGGTATAGATTTAGCATGAAAAAGAGAGTGAAAAACTTTCACGATATGTATGTCAATCAAAGGATCAGAGTACTCAACAACTGTATTTGAATTTTTCTTATGGGATAAAATATCTCATAACATTTATGTAGTATCTAAAGAGAATCATCAATATAATTATGAGTAGAGCCTTCAATAATCACTATCAAGCAAAGAAAGTATTCATTCTTTTTTATGTTGGTACGGTCAAAATAGGTATTAATTTTTCCAAAATTTGAGTTACTAAGGGCTGTTTGGGAGGTCCCAAATTCCAATCTCATCTCATTCAATCATCATCTCATCTTAAGATAGGATAAACAGTAATGGTTGGGTGTTTGTTGGAGCCTTCATCTCATCTCATCTCATTCACATCATCATCTCATCCAAAACATCATTTCATTTTCTCCTACATTTACTAAACTATCCCTACTCATATACCTATAATTACCTATATTCTAATACAAATATAAAAAAAAACAATTAGGCAAAATAGTAATTTTATATACCCTCATTTATTATACTTATAATTTTCTCTCTCTATCTATCTTTTTTTATCAATTTTTTTTCTTTTTCACCTACACCTCCCTCTCTCTCCTTCACACACACATCTCTCTCAAATATATATATATATATATATATATATTTATATCTCTCTCACTCTTATTTTCAATTCTCAAATATATATATAGAAATGTTATATATTGTATTATATATATATATTTATATTAACTTAATTAAACAAAAAATATTTTTGTTCATTTGCAATGTTGTTATTTTT
>QANZ01026512.1:77899-114035 GCA_003254925.1 Chamaecrista fasciculata | reverse complement strand
CATGCATGTTATATATATCTATATATATATAAAATAAGAAATTAACAGAAAAATTTAAGAGAAAAGAAACGGGATTGAATCTGCTGCAGTGGGATTAATTAACGCCAAATTCACTGCAGTGTCCTGCATTTGGCGTTAAATCCACTACAAGTCTTATATAGTCATGATTCAATTCAGGTCCACCGTCCACTGACAATAGTCAATAGATGCAATTCCAAAAGAAATATCAAATTTATCCTAATTTTCAAGAGTAAAATTGATCGATATTATCAATGGTTAATCAATAATAAGGATACATAAAATTATTGATGAAGAGGAAAATGTTGCTAGACATCCTAATTAGAGAAAACAAAAGTTCCAATTTGGACTCTGAATCGGGGGTCCATTTTCGCAGCCCCATATTTAATGAACATGAACATGAATTAAAGTAAACGACGTCGTACGTCGTCTCGCTCAGGTCGCCGCGTATAACGTCCATGGCTCTTGAGTCTACTCTGATTTTTTGGCTTTAAATAGTGACTGACACATAAGAGTATAACATCATCATGCTTTAAATGAAACCCTCACATATATAAACGACTAAACTAAATAATATATCATTTTAATCTCTCTTCCTTTTGTTCCTAAATCAAACAACACATACACGAGATTCATCAATTCCTTTAAGCCCAAGTACATAACTAATTAACAATTCAATCAACCATTTCTTCTTCTTCTTTTTTATTTTATTAATCTCACCAACAGATTTGTTTCAGGAGGAACAATTTCGGCGGATGCTGGATGAGAGAGAGAGAGAGACGGAGACGAGAGAGAGAGAGATGAGAGAGAGAGACAGAGAGAGAACCGAGAGTGAGAGGGAGAGAGACGGAGATGAGAGAGAGAGAGAGAGAACCAAGAGTGAGAGGGTTTGCATTTCTATGGAATGGGCCGTCGATTCTTTTTATATCCCGACATTTGGTCCACCGATTTTTAGATTCGGTGGACCGAAATTCTGGGTTAATATGAGTGTGGAAGAATTCCTTCATGAATAGCGGACCGAAAATATAAAACGGTGGACCGAATTTCGCGATATCCAAATTACAATAGCTAAGCGGTGGACCATTCGGAAGTCGGTGGACTGAAATTCTGGGCTAATATGAGTGTGGAAGAATTCCTTCATGAATGGCGAACCGAAAATATAAAACGGTGGAACGAATGTCCAATTGAAGAAAATTGAATAAAAATTTCGGGTCCGCGTGCGTGCCTCCATTCTCTCTCATCTGCTGCAAAACGGTGCACCATTTTCTTCGCTGGTCCACCAAATGTCAGGCTATGATTGTACATTTTAGTCCTTTTGGTTCACCATTACATAGGCCAAAATTCATTCGGTGCACCAAATCAAATAATCACCCCCACTTGCACATGAAAATAATCAAGTTTCCAGGCTTTTCAAGGCAAACAGTAACATATTTTGATTTTTTTCAAGCAACAATCATATCCAAACACATTTTGATTATAATAAAATCACACCNATTTTAATCTTTTAAGGACTAAAAAGTATATTGTTTTGATCTTTTAAGGATTGAATTGTATATTTTGATCTTTTAGGGACTAAGTTGTCAAGTTAATAATCTTTCAGAGAATAAATTATTATTTTACTCAATAAAAATATAGTATTAGATTAATATGTATATATTACTATTTAACATTTTTTTAATATTACATTTTTACATATAAAAATAATATTTATTATTAAAAATAGAGTACTTCAAAGAAAAAAAAAGAATTAAAAATAGGCTACTGAATTACTGATAGAATACCACTCATTCTTGGACCCATTAGTATTAAATCTTAACTTCAACTTAAATTTACAAAATAGAATTTTAAGATACTCATTACATATACTCGTTATTAATTTAATTTTGAGATACTCATTACATATAAATACTCGTTATTATTTTATGTCAAGATTCATTATATAATTTTGTAACCTTTCTTATAAAATGGATCTGATACAAACCTTTTGCTATCTTGTAGAATTGAATAACAATACAACGTAACACATAGTAATTACTAAATAACATATATACTAGTAAAAAGAAAAGAGTAAATTATAAAAATAGTGTATATGGTTTAACCTATTTATACGATGATATTCTGTAATTTAAAAAGTTATAAATTAGATTAGGTTGCACTGTTAATTAATATGTATGTTAGAGCCTTGTCATATTTTTTTTTGTAAAAGATCTTTTCTTAATTAATATGTATGTTAGGGCCTTGTCATCTTTTCTTAACATCAAGTATGTTGGTATAATTAACTAAAGATTGCAGGTGAACATATCATTTTGGTCCCTAATTAAGAACTAAAATGAAATTTTCAGGTGCCATCTTTAGTCAATCTTTTACGACAATATCCCAGTGTGTTAACAGTGGAAATTCATATTACAACTTTTTGAACTACAAGATATTGTCATAAAATAAGTCAAACCACATGAACCATTTTCATAATTTAAAAGAAAATTCAAATCTAGGTATTCAAAATGTGCTAGAAAGTATATTTCGGGTCATGTATGTTGTTGTGAAATATATAAATATATTTATCAGTACTTACACTATTATTATTGGTTTGGTCCACCTGTATTAAAATAACACTCCACTGAATCTTATTGTTTGCACATGCTGATATAATAACACAGAAACAAGCCTTTTGACTATTGCATCGCCACCGAATCTTTACACAATTATGACATTGCATTTCCTCCTTTCATTTTGCCCTTTCATCTTTCTTTTTCTTTCTTCCTTTTCTTCTTCTTACACGTTTTCTGGGATTTTACCACACTCTTAAATATCAAAGAATTTCATCACACTGAGATTCTGATGTTCTGATTAATTAGATGTTTCATTTTTTTAAACCAACAACAATGATTTGGTATAGTGGTTGGCGAGCTACACCCTAGATGTGAGGATTCAAGTTCGATCCCTAGAATCGACATTATTGGGAGGACTTTAAACTGTTTGCTCCCCCTACACAGGTAGGCAAGGAAAATTCATGATTTATTAAAGATAAGAAATTCTTTCATTGCCTTGTAAGCAACTCAATAGGTGAGAAAAATGGCTCAAAGATTTAAAAGTATTCCATACTCAAAATTAGAAATTGAATCTTAACATTTAGTTAAAAGTAGATAAATCCCTACCACTTGACTACACTCTTGTATACGTAAGGAGCAGTGGAGCACAAATTTAAAGAAAATTACAAAAGTTAATTGTTCAAATAACAAAAGTCAATTTTATAAAATGTTTTACACTTAACAACTTCACTCCCTCCCTAAGGAATTCGTTATTATGTCACCTATGAAATCACCCACTTTTGACCAGTTTGGTGAAACAGAATGGTCAAGGAATGCTTAGCGTAATTCCTCAGGCTAGAAAACTTGAAGACTAAGGAGACTACTAGGCTAGGAGAGTGATCTGACAAATTAAAGATAAAAACTTTAAAAGCATGATTGGTACTAAAAGTGGCATGTGTTTCCATAACTAACAGCAAGCATATTCTATAAACTGAGAAGCATGGAAACTTCATTTTGAGGGCGTGTCGTCGTGTCGGACACGTGTCAGAGTCCGACACTCGTACGACACCGACATGACACATATTCATAAATTTTAGAATATAAATCAATTTTTTGTGACTTTAACATGACATATAAGAGAAAATAATAATACATATGACATATATTATGAATAAAACTTGTAATTTTTAAATTTTTCATTAAAAATTATGAATATTTAATTATTTATATATATATATAAATATATGCCGTGTCGTGTCGCGTAATTTTGAGAGTTTAGCGTGTCGCTGTGTCCGTGTCGGTGTCCATGCTTCCTAGTCTATAAATAATTGCTGCTTTCATGTAAAACACGAAACTTTTGTGGGCTGCCTTTCACTGAAATAACGAATAAGTTAAAGCATGGTCAGTTTCTGCTTTCCCATTCAAATTCTCACCGAAAACACACACTAACCAAATACAGTCCACACATAATTATGCTCTGCACAAAAGACATTATTTATGCTTTCTAAAGTTGGTTTCAAGGATATATGCTTGTTTTGGTGGATTTCTCTCCCATATTACCCTTATAGATGCCCCCATTTGGGGTCTCATAAAGGGTCATTGAACAACTTTATTTTCTTTCATTGTAAGCAAAATAGTACTGAGTTATTTTTCTTCACAAACATTAATTATTTTTACTCTCTAAGACGGATAATAGTTTTTGTTTGTAAGAAAATTAGAAACCCAAAATTATATATCTAATATCTAGGGACTAAATCATAATTTTAAGATAAATTTAAGGACTAAAAAATAAATTTTCTCTTAACTCTAATATTACCCTTCAAAAACCTCAACAACATGCACAAATCCACTTTCAACCCCACACCTATTTTCTCCTATTATTTGTCACTAAGTCTACTCTATGCTCTATAGACAGCTATGGAAGAAACTGAAAATGCAATGTTGTTGAAGAGTATAAAGCACAGTGAGGGATTTGGATCCAATAAAGTGTGATATTTATTACAGTTTGTGAAGTTTAGAGAAAATATAAGTCCCATAAACTTTATTATTTTGGAGTTCACTCTTTCTCTCTCTACTTCTTCTTATCTCTCTTTAAACTATACAAATTGCACCAAATATCATACTTTTGAGGATCCAAATTCAGCATGCAAAGAGTATATGTGAAAACACTAACAGAATCTAAGTAAGATTCCAGAAAATTAGAGCAGGCATAAAAACCTGATCTATAGCAGAAGAATGCTGTTCCCACAGCTCAAGGAAATTGAATCAGGTTGCTAGTACTGCAAATGAATTTCTTAAATGCAAGACCTTTTCATCTACTTTTACAAGATTTTATCAATTACAGCATAGGCAAATGGCAACTGGCAAGGTCTGTTCCAATGGATGGTTAGCTAGCTCTCTAATAAATAGGGCTTAAAGAAGATCAGTATAATATTACTCTTCCATGGTACTTTTGGCCCTGTTGGATCTAAAACACCCAAAAATTACCAAAGCTTGAACTTTCCATCTCACACGATATAAATATCAAAAGAGGCATCCATCCAAACCTCTGTTTCAATCAATGGCTGAGCCAGCAAAAGCGAGAAAGCAAATCACTTATCATCGTCGGTGCTGCTTGCCAGCATTCAAGGGAGAAGTGCCCCGGATGCTCTTGGATTGTGTGTGGGCGAGTTGTGGATGTGGGGTTCCGTCTGCCTTCTTTTTTCGTCTACCTTGTTGAGACAAGCTCCGAGAATGGTAAGATAAGATTGCGAGGTCATTAAGATCCTGCAAAGGAGTCAGAGCCTTCACAACTTCGTCCATGTTAGGACGACACTTAGGGTCCCTACTGAGGCAATTGTAAGCTAATTGAGAAATTTTCTGCACCCCTTTAATAGAGTAGTTTAGTTCTAAGCGTGGATCCACAAGCTGGTATAGCTTTCGCTTATCTGCTAAATAAGGCCGAGCCCATGATACGAGATTTTGCTCCCCACTAGGGCGCTTTTTGTCCATTGATCTTCTCCCTGTTAAAATCTCAAGTAATACAACTCCAAAGCTATAAACATCACTTTTAGCTGTCAAGTGTCCTGGTAAAAATGAAAAAAAGGAAGGTCTCAAATAAATGCCTCTAAACTCAAGAAAAGCATTTCATATGATATACAAAAGGCTTTGTTCTAGTTGAATGAAGAAAAGATGGTTCTTATTTAGAAAACTGGACCTCTAATTCTCCCAGATCTGACATTATAAGACCAGATTCTTCATTGCCAGTAATGTTTAAGTAAAATTGAAGGATAATAATATAAATAAAATAAGCATATCAAATCAGCCATCTTAACAAGATACCGTATGGACGACATTCAGTTTTGTCCATAACAACTATACTGCAGCTCAGTGCATGACCAAAAAGCCAGCTAGAAATTATTTGCATGTGCTCCATTCAGAAATTGTTCCGCTTTCTAGCAGAAATATTCAAATATAGATCATGTTAAGAATTTTAGCACAGTACTTGCAGAAGCTCTTGTGATGTCTCAGATTCCAAGAGTTTTCTTATCATATTAAGCTATTATTACTGTTATCTTACCTGTCATGACATATTCAGGAGCAGCATAACCATAAGTTCCAACAACTCTGGTAGAAACATGTGTCTTGTCTCCTTGAGGCCCGGCTTTTGCTAGACCAAAATCTGAAAGCTTTGCATTATACACCTATAAAGAACTCCAAATCAGAAATCAATTAAACAAATTTAAGCAACTCAGACACTGATCCATTATTAACCACATACCGAATCAAGCAAAATGTTTGATGTTTTGAAATCCCTATAAATGACTGGCTCTGGACCATTATGGAGGAAGGCCAATCCTTTAGCAGCACCAAGTGCAATCTTAACCCTGTTGGACCATGGAAGCGGTACAGTTCCTTCAAAATGTAGACAAAATCAGAATTTTCGGGTTACATGGAAGGCTTCGGTAAAGCATCAGAACAGAATAGACCATTGTAACATGTTTTACATCTATCTACTTCATAAAGAAGACATAAGAGACAAGAAAATATCAAAGGAAAAGAATCTCTGCAAAAGTTGTCATGTGTTCATACATCATGATCACGGCTAAATCAAGGGCTTTGCAAGCTGATTTTTTTTTTCTAAGAAAAGACAGAAAACCATTTTGGAACTGAACTAACCACATTTAATAAGTGAAAGAAATAATTTTCCCACAAAAAATATGCTACAGAATAACCAAAACCAGATCATTTGTAGCAATTCAAGGGCTTATGCTCTTCAAGCAACAAGTATGAGGAAATGAATTGCCCTAAAAAACTTGAAATCATCACGTGATACTTTATACTCATAACAAGGCAACCATGTCATCAGTAAGGGCCATATATTATGTGATTCTCATGTAGCATGTTTAATAAACTAGCAGAGGACTCACTTCTGAATAGATGATTTTCTAGACTTCCACGGGTCATAAACTCATAAACAAGAAGCCGCTGATCGTCTTCAATACAGTAACCAATAAGTTTCACAAGGTTGGGATGGTGAAGCTGTCCAAGGAAATCAACTTCAGCCTGCATAATGAATCGTCATGTCATAATCTAATCTCAAAGTATCTTTGAACAATTCTTCTATATATCAACTTACTAACCCAAACAAAGCAGATATTTTACTAACCACCCATTCTCTATGGCCCTGAAGACCATCTGGCTTCAAGCTTTTGACAGCCACTGTGACCCCTGACCCAGGTTTTGCTGGGGCCGTCCCATTCTCTTCAATCCATCCTTTGAAAACAAATCCGAACCCACCTTCCCCAAGAATGCTATCGGGTCTGAAATTTCCGGTGGCAGCTTTTAGTTCCTGAAAAGAAAACTGAAGGAGCTGGCAAGGAGCCTTGTTTTCCTCAGGTGGGGGATCAGTATTATCACAAGATAGTTGAGCTTCATTGGGAGGACATAGCTCTCGATTACTAGCATTCAGGTACCGTGTCTCGGTTGCTGCATCAATAATATAAAGAATGTGAATGTGAAGGCTTCCTTCTTCAATATCAACTACTTTAAGCATGAATTCAGAAGATGATAGTTGCATTTAGCTTGATTTTGATATTAGAGATCTGATAATGTAATTGGAACTAATATATCAATCACACTGATGTCAAGCTTTTTCACAGAACCAACAGCAACAACTACAAACCCTGCAGTTCAATTATTCAGAACTTTCCTCCGCGTCACTGATGGAATGAAAACCTTCTGATTTTACAGAAAAGACTGACTAGTTTTCCTCTACATGCTCTGTGGCTCCTCTTTCAGAGAAATTATGCAGTTAACTAAAATTTTAAGTGATTAGAACAGAGACGAGGGCAAGGATTCTGGGAAAGCAGGAAAAAAATAAAAAGAAGACAATCTTTTCTCCCGAAGTACAATCTCATAATTGAACACAAAAAAGCTTGGCTAAAGATTCTTTGCCTGAAACTTCGGTGAGTTTATTTACGCAAACCCGGATCCAAATCAAGTTTCTGGAAAACAAAACTTTACCAAATTGTGGCTAATTCTGCGAGAATTAGAGACAAGAAGCTTGGGAAACAACCAGTAGTACGTAATCAGAGAAAAAATGAGCACAAATGGAACATTTCCGAGATGTACCCATTACTCAGAATTTGAGTAAATGATTGAAACATGAAAAAAAAAATCCAGTAGAAGATCGATGTATAATGGTGAAGTACCTGCATCATAAACGAGACTAGAACGAGGAATAGTGTTAGGAGAGTCTCTGGGAGCTGAGGGTTTGCACGCACCTCTAACGCCGCGTTTCAGCACAGACCAGCACCCACACTTCTTCTCCATCGATAGATGTTAATTTCACTCGCTCTTTCAAATTACAACTTGGGTGGGTTTGTCATGAAATGGGTTTTTCATGAAATTGCAGACGAGAGAAGGAAGAAGAAGAAGAAGAAGAAGAAGAGATGAAGCATGGCCTGCGATTACGAAGGAAGAGAAGAGAAAAGAAAAGGGTAAGGAGAGAAAGAAAGAAAGAAAGAAAGAAAGAAAGAAAGAAAGAATCCACAGACAACAAGAATGAGAGAAAGAGATAGAGATAGAGAGAGAAAGAGAGTGGTGTTTGTGTGTGTTGTTGTTGGTTGCTGCTGGTGTTGGAGATTGCAGGCATCATCATCGCCATCATCGCAGAGTGTACAAAAAGAACTTTTTTCCCACCACCTTTTCTGTGGGGATACCAATTGGGACACTCCCTCTCCCTCCTTCTTTCTTTCTTTCTTTCTTTCTCCTTCACTCTCTTTTGTTTATTTTATTTTTTACTCATTCAATTTTATTGAGTAAATTTAAAATTTGGTCCCTAAAATATCAATGAGTTGACAACTCAATTTTTGAAAGATTAAAATATATAGTTTAGTGCCTGAAAGATCAAAACGGTATACTAATTAGTCCTTTTTTAAAGGACTAAATAGCATAACGTCTTAGGGTCTGTTTGGGAGACACTAAATCCTAATCCAATCNAGTTGACAACTCAATTTTTGAAAGATTAAAATATATAGTTTAGTGCCTGAAAGATCAAAACGGTATACTAATTAGTCCTTTTTTAAAGGACTAAATAGCATAACGTCTTAATCTTTCAAGAACTAAAAAATATATTATTTTGATTTTTCATGGACTAAATATGTATTTTAATCTTTTAAAAATCGATTTGTGTGATTTTTAGGGATCAAATTGTTAGTTTACACAGTTTTATTTACTTTTGGCCAAAACCTCAAATTGGTCCCTTCTATATGCGGTGGATTTCAATTTGGTCCTTTATCTTTCATTTATTTTAGATTGGTTCTACATGTTTCATAATTTTATAAATTGGTCTTAAGAATATTGAATGTAGTCATATCTCTCATTTTAAATTTAAATACGATGAATCCAAAGTTATGAGTTTCTTTTGACGAGTACTCCAAAGTCATTGATGAATCGATCATATCTCTCTCATCAAGTCTGAATGCGACAAATTCAAATTTATATGCTAACTCTTGAAGAATTCTTTCTCTTCTCAAATAAGATCATTAGTAAATGAGGTCAAATAACGTCTCAAAAGTAGGTTTGAGGCCAATTTTAAACAATATAAAAATATGTAAGACCAATCTGAAACAAATGAAATATAAGGGACCAATTTGAGATTTTTGCCTTGTTATCTTTCTACCAGATTGATAAAAACAAAAGATGAAAGGATGAAATGAAAAAGGAATTATATGTGTGTCCAGTAAAGTTTTGGCATTTTGAGCGGCCCATCAATCATAATCATCATTCATCAATGACTCCAACGACGAATCAACCCCCTGCGGTTGCGGTTAATTTTTGAAACAAGTGCAACTAACTGTAGAGATTAGTGAGGGACCAAACACAATCCCACCTTTTCTTTCACCCAATTTTTTGACGAGTAAATTAATTATTAATCGAATCAACAATTTAATTTTTAAAGTGTTAAAATATAAAATTTATTTTTTAAAACAAAAAAAATTAAATAACATATTTATTAGTTTTTAAAAATAAAAATAATATATTCATTTTTTTAAGGGGATAATATAGGTGAAGAGATGACGTTCTGGTTTAGAATCAAGACAGGTTTTTGGACTTAGGACTCGAAGAACATTTACAATAGTTTTTATACCATCAAATGAAGCATCATCAGAAATCGAATCCAAATTATGCAATTGTCAAATGCTGAAAGTGACCGAGTGAGCCAAATTTTATTGGTCATATATATCCACTCAACCAAGTGGCACCATCCGATGTTTGTATGTCACGCGCCGCCATAAAAAAAAATTGCATCAATAAAATTTTGTTTGGTGTCAAGACGGGTCAATCGGTTATATTATAGTTTACTACTATATATTAATGGCTAAAGTTTATTTTTGGTCCCATAACTTTGGCAAAGGTCTCAATTTGGTCCCATAACTTTTTTTGTTACAATTTTAGTCTTATTACTTCTGAAAACGTCATACCGTTGGTCTCAAGCTGATTTCCATCTATCTCATAACTTCACCCATATTTGCCATGTCATCATTCAACTCAGTATGTCAGATCATCTTTAACGGTAGATAATGGATAGAAATCAGCTTTGGACCAACAGTGAAACGTTTCAAAAGTTATGGGACCAAATTGAGATCTTTGCCAAAGTTATGAGACCAAAATTGTAACAAAAAAATTATGGGACTGAATTGAAACCTTTATCAAAGTTATGGAACCAAAAGAGCACTTTAGCCTATATTAATTTACTATTCATCAATGTTTGGCATTTTTTATAAAAATAAAACTACGGTTATAGAAATAAATTTCAGAATTAACAAAATGTTAAAAATTGAAAAAAGAAAAGTAATTAAATTAATTATATAATGTGTTTGAGAACAATTGAATAGTATGAAAAAGTTGATTAAACTTCTTTTCTCATTTATTTTTCTCACCCAATCACTTGACTAATAAATTCTGAATTTTGTTTACGTCAATGTGTCAGATAGTGTAGTTAAGTTGGAGTATTTCATATCAATTGGTGTATAGTTCTTTAAAAAAAAAAGTATTGACAAATCTAGAATGTTTTTTGTTAATGTAATGAATTTTAAGAAATTGGAATGTTTTTTAAATAGGATTAACGGGATTTAGAAATAAAATATTTTAATAATAGAGTATGTTAAGTTTAGACAATTTGTTGTTAATAGAATTTTGGCCAAAGTGCACTTTTGGTCCATAACTTTGACAAAGGTTTCAATTTGATCCCATAACTTTTTTTGTTGCAATTTTTGGTCCCGTAACTTTGGCAAAGGTCTCAATTTAGTCTCATAACTTTTTTTGTTGTAATTTTGGTCCCACTTGTGAACGAAGCATGCCTTTTATATCAATTAATTTTAATAATTTTTTCTATCATGTATCAATTTTATAAATATTTTCTCCTCTTTCTATCACAGTTCTCTTTTTTGTTGTCCAAAAAAAAAATACGGTCCGCTTTTATGTGTAGATTGTACTGTACGCATGTAATTTACCAACTTTTTCTTCTTTCTTAAGGTTTAAAGAGATTTAGATTATATGCATTTGGAGTTTTATATATATAAATATAAATATAGTAAGATGAAAGCAATAGTTCGTAAGTTATTTTTATTGTTTAGTATTCTTAATAATCAGAAGTTAAAATGTTAAATAATGAGTACGGATGTAGCATAAGGGAGTGGGAATGGAATTAAAAGTCATTCCCAACGTCAGGCCAAAAAAAAAAAAGTCACTCCCCACAAAGTGGTATTTTAATTATGGTTAAAATGTAAATTTGGATTCATAATGTTTTGCTTAGTTTCTCAGTTGGTCCTAAATATCTTTTTGTTGCACTCTTGGTCTCATAGCTTTGCAAAAGATCTCAATTTGGTCTCATATCATTTTTAGTCTCATATCTTTTGGTCAGTTTAAAAAATTGGTCTAATATTTTTGTAACAAATTTTATGGTTAGTTCTACATGACTCAAAAATATAAAACTAATCGTGTACCCAACCCAAAATATATGAGACAAATTATACATCTGATATGAAAATATGAGACCAAATCTGTAACAAAAAATAAGGGACTAAATTGGGACCTTACCCAAAAATATGAGATGAAATATGCAATAAAAAAAATATACGAGAACAAATTAAAAATTAAGTAAAAAATATGAGACTAAATTTACACTTTCACCTTTAACTAGATATTGTAACATATTATCTCTGAGTAAACTTCTAAATTGGTCACTGAATTATTGACTCGCTGACAGATTATTCCCCGAATTTAGGAAATTGACAAATAGGTCCTCGAATTTTTTTAACGAGTCAAATAGGTCCCCGAATTTTTCTAACATTTGTCAAATAGGTCCTTCTGTGCATGTTATTCGGGGACCTATTTGACTAACGTTAGAAAAATTCAGGGACCTATTTGACTCGTTAGAAAAATTTGGGGACCTATTTGTCAATTTCCTAAATTCGGGGACCAATCTGTCAACGAGCCAATAATCCAAGGACCAATTTGGTAGTTTACTCTATTATCTCTTTTATATGTGTGTGTAGGTGTAGTTTCTAGAAGGCATCTATGAGGACAAAAGTTCAAAGATCCAATGCTCACTAACAATTTGATTCCATTGAAGACAATGAGAGGGATATTTCAGCCTATAAAACCTTCTTGCGTGACCATTCCACATTTCCACACTTCACTTCATTCTTTTCACTCACTCCTCCTTCTGTCCAATAATTCGGTCATCTTTTATGATTCATTAAATATATATATAATTATATATTTTTATTTTCTTAAATAATTATTCAAATATTGTTGATCCATATTTATTTAATCCCTCACTCACAACACCAATTAGTCATTAGTTTAGTACAACTGCATTGAAAAGTTTTGGTAAATTATACTTTAGTACTTTATGGTTTAATCTCATTCTACTTTGTTACCTTGTGGTTTAAAACATAACATTTTGGTACCTTGAGGTATCCATTGTTACCCCTTTGGTACATTGAACAATTTTTTCGTTAATTCCGAATGGAATTTGGCACATGACCTGCACATGAACTCACTAAAAATCAATTTTATCCAACATTTTGCTATAACAAAGATCAAATGCTGCTTTTCAAAACCTTGAATTTAGATGCCAAGAAATTTTTTAGAGAATTCAAAGCTAGGTTTCAAAAAGCAACGTTTGATCTTTGTTGTGGCAAAATGTTGAACAAAATTGAGTTTTAGTGAGCCCACATGCAGGTCGCATGCTAAATTTCATTCAAAAGTAACGAAAAATTTATTCAGGGTATCGAAGGGGTAATAATGAAGACCTCAGGGTACTAAAGGATCACGTTTTAAACCACATGGCACCAAAGTGAAATGAGGTCAAACTATAAGGTACCAAAGTGTAATTTATCTAAAAAAAAAATTTAATGTTATGCAAGTTTTAATCATAGGATTTATCTCTAAAATGTCTTCTCGAAAATAACCAAGTGTCCAAGTCTTATTATTATTCGGTCAAAACTAATAGAAAAAGGTCAAAGAGCATATTTGAGTGCAATCCCATTGTCTCTCTCTCTAGCCAATGAGGCAAAGATATATTCTCCGGAAAGAAATTTTGTTTTTCGCATATATTTTTTTCTTTAAAAAAAACTTTTACTTGAAGTATCATCAAGTATTAAATATCATAGTTGTAAGAATCAAACTAATTTTATTGATTCAATCAATCGAATCCAAAACTGAAACAAAATTTGTGTTTGAACCAATTCATAAAATTCTTTTTATTTATTATTATTAAATTCTAAACGAAAGGCTAATTTGGCTCAACGATAAACATGTTTGTCGTGAGATTTGTGGTCGTGAGTTTGAATCTATCTCTTTGTATAAAATAAGGATAATGTTACCTAATATATTCTCTTTCTTAGCATCCCCACCAAGTGGAGACTCGAACTAGATTGGTCCTTAGGGTTGGCCTAGGTTTTTGACAAGTTTGGTTGAGTTTGACCGGAAAAAATAATTTAGTTAATCCAAACCAAACAAACAGTAGTATGTCAAGTTGGATTGAGTTAGCAAGCTAACCCAAATCAACCAAAACTAACAAGGTTGGATTGGTTTTAGCATAATTGGCAGGTTAGCTCAAACCATTAAATACCCCCATCCATAAATATCTTCTATTAGAGACAATCTTATTCAAGGTACTCTCATGCACTGGGAGCATCTCTCTGAGTAGAGATTCGAACATGAATTCACAAAATTGTAAAAAACTTGTCTATTTCATTAGATCCAACTCTCTTTAAAATAATATTTTTAAGATAAAATAAAGAATTTCACACGATAAAATAATATATTACAAAAATGAAGCATTGAAAATAATCTAATTTACATATTAATTTTTTAAAAATGTCTACACATCAAAACTTTTAATAAAGGCAAAATTACTATACTTGAGGAATAGAGAAAATAGAGAGGAAGTGCTTGGTGAGAAGTCATCTCATCTCATCAATCAAAAATCAGAAACAAAATTGTAACATCATATGTATGATGCTTTGGGGAATGAAAGGCATAAATATGAAGATCCTATTCTTTTTTTGTTCTGCATTTGTGCTTATAACTCGACAAGCCATTGTTGGAAAAGAAGTGATACCAATTGCACCCACTAACTAAGTGGGCCTATGACCAAATACAATACAATTTGTGAGAAATTGAAGGAATTTCCCTTTTTTTGTTTTGGAACAGTGACTAGTGTAATGCACCCAATCTTTTACTCACAAAAATTATTAATAATTTGATCTCTTAAAAATGATAGAATTATCAATTTAGTCCCTAAAATATGTATAAATTATAAATTAGCAAAATTTATTGTTTAGTTTTTAAATTTGTACTGAATCAATGAATTATTCCTTGAATAATCTAAATATACAATTCAATCCCTGAAATATCATAATTGTGAACGATTTGATCCTTAAATCAAATTTATAGATAGAAAAACAATTTAAATACAACTTTAGAGATTAAAAAAAATATAAATTTAGGAACTAAATTGTCAAATGGACAAAAAAATTAACAGTTGAAATATTTCAGGGATCAAATTGTATAATTTAATTATTCGGAGATTGATTCGTTGACTTGACATAAATTAANATATATATATATAATTATTATATATATGGTAATATATGGTAATGAGTTTATTCTTGTGATATATATCTATTCTATATTATATGTCTGTGATATTTTCTGATCGTCCATATTTTAAAATTATAATTTATAAAATTAAAATGTCTAATATATGTCTATTTATTTTTTATATTTAAATATGTGAAATTTTGTGTTTCTGAACTAGAACTTGCCCCCGGTCCTATGAAAATATGAGAGAAATTTTCATTAATATAATCCACGCTCAATGACTGCAACTGTCACAATTCACGCTCAATATAATCCACGTTCATTATTTATATTACCATTGAACCAACTCAATTTATACGGTTGCTCATAGTTTTATATTTTTAATATAATTTCAATTTTTGATAATATTTTAATCATTTAATATATATTTATGTGCCCGTTAAGGCACATAAAACCCCGTGTATATATATATATATAAATATAAATACACACACATTTAAATATATGTGAATTTTAAGGAAAAGTAGATGCATGAATTTAAACCATTTAAGTTGGGAAATGAATCCAGAACGAGTAATTAAGAGGTCTTATAAAATATATATAATAATATAAAAATAATAAAGTAACTCGAAAAATAAAAAAGTAGTCAAAATAAAGTTAAATGGAACTTAATTCACTACTTTTAAATTTATTTTATTTTATACAAATAATTAAATAGTATATTATATCAAATAATTAAATTTTTTTAAAAAAATATTAAAGGGCATGAAAAGCACTAATAGATATTATGGTTTTGGGGTCTTTTAATAGTCTATATCTTAAAATTATATGATATCAAAATACAATATATACTAAATAATATTAAAATTAACTAATTAACTTAGCTCTCAATTATTTTTAAATTTAGTTTCTAGTTTTAAAATAATAATATTATAATATTATAATTTATTTATAAATTTGAATTATATATATATATATTGTGGATTCATGATGTTTCTAGATGATCAATCGTAGAGTATATGTGGCATGTGAGTGGAATTAGAATATGAACTCTTTAGAAATTAGATGTCATCCAATTTTTTTTTCCTATGATAAAAATAACAAATAAAGAGTAATGGGATGGGAATCAACCAGGAAACAGGAATAGGATGATGAATATTAATAGTTTTTTATGATAAAATATTTCGTTAGCTACTTTGGAATCTTATCAACCCATCAATTGTTACTGATTGCTATACTATTCTCATAAAAAAAATATCTATAATTTATGTTTAAAACTTCAGTTTCTTAAACTTGAAGTTTAACTAGAGCTTGCTTTTCTAGTAAAGTAAGTCCATATATAACTAACCAATGTTTAGTGTAAATAAACGAGTTATATTTTAAAGGAAAGGACCAAAGTTTGATATTTTTAAATATTATTGAAAGAACTTTAACTCCCTGACTTAAATATGATTAATTATATTTTAATTCTTATAAAAGATACAATTATAAATTATTTGGTAGTATGTGAAAAATACTTTAAATTTTATTAAAATTATATTTAAAGAATGATGTTTAGATTTATTGTTAAATTTGAATTAATAAATGAGTAAACTACCAAATTGGACCCTGGATTATTGGCTCGCTGACAGATTGGTCCCCGAATTTAAGAAATTAACAAATAGGTCCCCAAATTTTTCTAACGTTAGTCAAATAGGTCCTTGAATAACATGCACAGAAGGAATATTTGACAAATGTTAGAAAAATTCGGGGACCTATTTGACTCGTTAGAAAAATTGGGGACCTATTTGTCAATTTCTTAAATTCGAGGACCAATCTGTCAGCGAGTCAATAATCCAGGGACCAATTTAGTAGTTTACTCATAATTATCAAAAGACGTAAATTAATTATAGTCTCATTTTTAATAGACTAGACCTTATAATTTAATGGATCAAATCATTAATTTACTCTTAAAAATAATAAAAAAAAATTGGTAGGTTATTTGATAAAAAGAAATGGCTACAAATCAAAAGCCCTTATTGGTTCAAAAGGCCTAGATGGCCCATTTTCAGTATCTAAAATTGTTTATTAGGGCTTGGTGTTGGGCCGAGGGTTTGTCTAGTTTGGGCCAGGCTTACAAAACCGATTCGGTGAGAAACCAAAAATGAAAGTAAGAAAAAATTGAAGATAAAACCGACTTTTGTTATTATGTAGGCAAAAATACCATTTTAGTCCTCAATTTTTACCCCGATAAAAAAATTCCTTAATTTTGACATCAACTGTCAATTTTATTTCCAATTTCTTTTGAAGTCAATTTTGTTCTTAATATTTTATATTTTAGTCAATTTTATTCTGTCTCGCTTTTTTTAATAAATTAATGATAAACTTTATTTTGTTTTTCATTCCGAGTTAAGAGTTTTTAGTTTAATTTTTTATCGATTTTACATTACATGTTATTAGCTACGTAGATTTTATTGTTAATTTTTGGCTGAAATAAGAGTAAAAGAAAAAATTGACCCAAATGTGAAACATTAGAGATGAAATTGACTACAAAAAAATATTAGGGATAAAATTGATAATTTATGTAAAACTTGAGGACCAAAAAATGCTTTTGCCTATGATGTTCTTGCAAACGGAAAATACAAAATAGTCAAATACTACTCCGTTATTTCCGTAGCCCAAGACATCTGACTACGTGGCAAGATATAAGTGGTCATTGTCCAAACCAGTACGTTACCTGATCATCATCATCATCATCATCATGATGGATTTAACAAAATCAATGGTTGGTGATTCTACTAATCGCGCAGCCATGAATGAATGAATGAGCAGCAACAAAGAAATCCATCATCGATTATCGAGGATTGAGATTTCAGATATATCATATATATATACCTATCAAACGTGACAACGACGTACGGCTTCCTCTGAATCTTCTTCAACTTTCTTTTCTGTATTTTTTTTATTTATTTCCCCAGAAAATAAGGGGGGAAATATAGTTATCTATTAACCTCAATTTTGTTGGTTGATCGATCGATCTATCTATCTATCTATTCGTCGCAAAATCCAATTCGTTTTCTGGAAATCGAAATTGCATGAGCAATTCGGTGGGGGTCGTCGGAATCGGAGGAGGATCGGACGCAAAGTGAGCAGACGAGTGGTGGCTCCGAAACATGTCTGCCATCGTGTGTGGGAAGAGATCAAACATCTTCGAAGACCTGCCTTCTGCTACTTCATCGTCTCCACCTGTTTCTAAGAGGATTCGTTGTTCCTCTTCTTCGCCTGTTCGATTCTCTCCCCCGAGGACTACTTCACCCAATCTTCCTTCCCCTCAATCCCTCCTTATCGACCATCTTTCCGCCTTGTTTCCTGACATGGACAAGCAGGTATCATCATATACGATTTTGCTTCTGCTTTCATATTTTAGGTCTTGTGCTTTTCATGATCGGATTTCCCACTCACGGTATTCATATCCATTAGCAATAGTGAAAGTACCGAGATCTCAAGTTTAATGTGTTTCATAAATGGTTGAGTCATGGTAGTATAGGGTTTTTTTTGCTTATCACTCGGTTTTTGAAGGGTAATCATGCTCTATAGTATATTCCTTTTCCTAGCACCCCACCAAGTAAGGACTCGAACTGGGTTGGCCCTATCACTAGGAGAAATCCCAGCTGGTGGTTGTATTGGGTTTGCAAGCACCTATATATTATGATTATCTTTACATTTCACTAGTCGAACAACCAAGGGAAAGAGTAAAAGACAATACCAAGATTTGTATCAGTGCTTTGTAATTGAAAATGAGTTTTACAAGAAGTTCATCAACATTGTTCATTTTCCTAAATGTTATATACTTGTTCATGTTTACCTATGGTTTAGTCAATTTGTTGACTGCAACTTCTCATATCAATTGAGTATGAAAGATTTATTGAATTAGCAGTAAAATCTGACGCTGTGGACTCAATTGGTGATTGCCTACCATGTATCCCTGTTTCCCGGAAGTGTGTTTGAATGTATTAAACAGCCTCATAACTTATCACTAGGTAATGCCTTTTAAATAGTAGTCCCATGCTTTAGGATGTGTTGGGTGAAGTTATTTTTATTTTATTCTAGACTCAGACAAATGAGTTTGTGGTATTAATTTAGCCATCCATAAATATTACAATCCCCATGTAAACATTTGATTATATGACTATTTTTTTCAATTTATTGGAAAGAACTAAATTATTCAAACATTGTCCTTCACTTTGATAAATTTGTATTTTGTAGTCACTACTTACTAACCAGTTTCGGTAATTTTCATGCTAGCTTCTTGAGAAAGCTCTAGAAGAATGTGGTAATGATTTGGATTCTGCTATTAGAAGTTTGACAGAGCTTCGGTTAGGATCTGTTGATAAGTCTGTAGGTTCTACTGCCAGCATATCTGACGTAGCAGCTGACCCAAAGGCTCATCTTCAATCAGAAGGTATGCATAAAAAAATACTATTTGTGCGACCTGAGTTCACATTAAAGACTGTGGAGAGGCTATATTTTCATCTGTAACAGATGCATAGTCATATAATATTTCTCTGTCCTTTTTGAAAATTGAAACTACTTGCTCTCTCCTATTATCAACTCCTAACTAGTTGTGGAAACCTTTGTTCTGTCTTTGTATGCTAGGCCAAGTCTTAATTCGCCCCGTTTGGCTCCTTTTTGATATGCATATTTATTTTGTCACCTTCATGGCCTATCAGTTGTTGTGCCTCTGTTTATATCTGGAAGGATGAGAATTTGGTGAAAAGATGACATGGGTCAAGTTTGATAATAACGTTTTCCTTCTACTGCAGGTATCTTGTGAAGTTTGAAAGTGGTTATAGTAATCCATTATACGTTTATAACTTAGGGAAAGTGTTTTGATTTAAGTTAGTTTAATTACTCTCCACTTTTGTGTAAACGTATTAAATATTTTGGACACCATGAGACTTTAATGTCATGTTCCTAGATGATATGTTAGATATAGTTTCCTTAGGTTCATGTTATAGATGTTGATAAGAATGTCGCATATATTGTTTGCATGGATCAATAGTTATGATGAAAACAAATCTCTTGGTGAAAAGAAATTCCTTTTTCAAGGGACTTGTTCTCTCTTATTTGCATGCATACTGAAACAGGTACAGTAATCTAATATGATATGATTCCTCATTGGCTGTTCCATGTAAAATGAAGACTCGTCATTTTGGAGTCACACCATTCATGTTGTGGATTGTGTTAAATTTTGATTCGTGTCCGTAGTAAATCAAAATCTGCCTCATTGCACGGTGTGAATGGGCATGACTGTATGTTCACAACTGCACATGTCATAATTCTAATGAAATATATATATATTTGGTGTGTTAAATCTCTTGGCTTTCATGTCTCCTTGTAACTAGTTACATAGTTGAAGCAGAAAGGAATCCCTCATGATATGGAATAGTTATATGGACATGTTTGCTAGTCACAAGGTTGATTTATCTGTTCATGTTGCTAAAGATATAACTATAAACCATTCTTGAAGTTCTTCTAACAACTTCTACTTTTGGGAAGAAATTTTAGTAAACATAGTTTCGGCCTTTCTGGGTCTCTCTGGCCAAACGATAAGGAGTTCTATCTTTGTTGTTCTCATTCTTCTTAATTAACCTAAATCTAAGTACATGGTATTGTGGGTCTTTTTACACTTTGTCCATGCTTTAACCTGAAATTGATTAGAAGCAATGTGCTTGATGCAGAAATCGCAGCTCCTGAGGATGCTAAACAAAATTATCCTATGGATGGCGCACAATGGGTGGAGCTTTTTGTTAAAGAAATGATGAGTGCCTCAAATATCGAGGATGCCAAAGCTCGAGCCTCAAGAGTACTAGAAACTTTGGAGAAATCCATATCTGCCCGCGTAAGCGCAGAGACCGCGCAGAGCTTTCGCCAGGTTATTTAAATATTCATTGCAATAGTTGATTCTCATACTCTCACTGTCAGCATAGTTACCATGCAACAATGCATCATTCATCTTGTGGTTTTCTGTTCTCATTCCATCCCCCCCTTTTTCCAGCAAAAAAAAGTTTTATTAATGAAAATAAATTGGAGTGAACTAACATTTTAGTCCCTAAATTACATGGGCATTGTCATTTTATTACTTGATTTTTGAAATATTTGATTTAGTCCCCAAAAATTTATGACTCATTGCAAATTATTCCTTCCATGAGTACTTTATCACTATACAACTCAGTCCCTAAAGGAATTAAATTGCAACAAGTTATAAATTTTCTTCTCGTATCGACGAATTAGAAGAGATGTCAACCGGCAACCGTATCTGGAAACAACGATTAGGCTTGTGCTAAGGTTCAAAGACGCTCGACCCCATGCCATGGCATGGAACTTCTTTTCTTCTTTGTACGAGTCTCTAAAGGCTTTGCCTTTGAAAGTGGGACTGAATCAATCATTTCTAAAATCTGAAGGACTAAACGAACAGTTTGCATATAATCGTAAGACTAAATTAATAGTTTATTAATGAACTTGCTGTTTGGTTCACTTCAGGAAAACATGATGCTGAAGGAACAAATGGAAGCCCTTATCCAAGAAAACATAATTCTGAAGCGAGCAGTGTCGATACAGCACGAACGGCAGAAAGAGTGCGAGGATCGGAACCAAGAGTTGCAGCAGTTGAAGCAGTTAGTGTCTCAATATCAGGAGCAGGTAAGAACCTTAGAGGTGAATAATTATGCCTTGACAATGCACCTAAAGCAGGCACAACAGAGCAATTCCATTCCTGGGCGTTATCATCCTGATGTTTTCTAAGTCACCTTGAACCTCTCATACTTGGCTCTTTCCATAGTTTAAAATAATCATGAAGAAGGAACAAAGATCATATTTGGAAATAGAGCATGTTTATCTTTATCTCCCTCTCTTTCTTTTGTTTTGGTAATACCCTACCTTGTTAACCGATTTGTTAAGAATATGGAGATTTATGTATGCTTGTTTTAAATGCGATTTAACATAGAAGTCCATTACAGTTGTATATATTTACATTTATGGTTGCATACAAAATTTTACTGTGAGCTTTAGAAGACATTTCGAAACTGACTATTGGTACTAATTTAGCTTTTCATATAATATTGAAATTTCACCAGAAGAAAAATGATAATAATATTTATTATTATTATAAAAACTATTTTTTTGAAAAGACATTTTAAGGGCGGATCTATTTTGGGGTGGATGGAAGAATTCTGTTGCACTTTTGTGAAGCCCAACTAGCTCAATTCAAATCCATGACTCCATTTTTTTCCATGAATTAACAAAATCATGAACATACTCTGTTTTTCAGTATGCATTTAAGTCTTAAGAGTTATCATACAGAATTACAGAGATAAGAATTTTTTTTCTTTATTTATCTTCTATAGTTGATTATATAAGATAATGTCTTTTATTCTCTTTCTATTATGATTAATCATATAATTTTTTTTAATATTTTTATTAAAGAATTTTGTATAAAAGTTATAACATTTTAGGTAAGTTTAGTCCTTTTAATCTCTCTCTTTCTCTCTATCAAATTTTGCTCAATTTATGAATTTAGACTTAACAACGTCACACATACATCCAAAAAATGTCGGCATAAACAAAAGGAGCCAAAGAAAGAGAGAGAAGAGCCTCAAATCTTTCAAAGGGAATAAAGTGGTGAAGGATTTAAAGTTCAAAGAAAGAGTGAACTAAAAAGATGGATTTTACACATACCCCTTGTTGGTAACTTTTGTTTTCTCTTTATTACTTTATTTTGTAAAATATTCCAAAGATGCAAACTCAAACAAAAAGTGTGACACAAAGAGATAAATGGGTAACAACCAAAAAGCAGAGCATGGTCCACCAATCTGATTGATATATGCCTTTGGTTATGATTGCAATGACTAGGGTCTTTGGGACACTTCTTTGGTAAAAAAATAATTTATTACAATAAATTAAATTAATACACTATCATAATAAATAAAAAAAATTATGAGAAGACAGTTTATTTTTATATAAATTAAAAGATTGAACATACACACACATATATATCTTATATTATATGGCTCCACCACTTTCTGGTCGTCTACATTTTAAAATTATAGTACAAAATTAATAATAAGAGAAAAATTATTATTTGATCCCTTCTTTTTTACTGAGTTAACGATTTAGTCCCACAAAGCCTCTAGTATATATATATATTATCATGTTATAATCTATTGAATTAAAATTATTTTACTCAAAGTTATTTTTCTAGACCAATAAATTCGTTATGGGGCTTATAGGTATATCACAATCAA
Source organism: Chamaecrista fasciculata (assembly GCA_003254925.1). Taxonomy (NCBI): domain Eukaryota; kingdom Viridiplantae; phylum Streptophyta; class Magnoliopsida; order Fabales; family Fabaceae; genus Chamaecrista; species Chamaecrista fasciculata. Next base: position 90,607 of record QANZ01026512.1, on the reverse strand, counting down.
TCCTCCATTTTCTAAGGAGATTGGCCCTCAAGACTCTGCCCTACCGCTAAAGCTGTTTTACACCCATTGCCACCTCCCAATTTTCTCATATTTATCATTTCATTTTTTTTAATATGTGCCAAAAAGAAATACCATGAAATGAAAATTATATTAATAATTGATTATTTTAAAATAATACAAATTTCGTAGTAGTTATCAAACAAATATAAAATCTAGTCTCATTTTAATATAAAAAATATCAACTAAAATTTGATAATAAATTTGATTTAATTCTGAATTTATATTTGCCATAACACTTAATATTTAATTTAAAACGTTATTCACCATGTAACATGACAATTTGTTAACCTTTATTTTCATGTTATTTAAAATATTATATCGTGTTCAAGCAACATCTCAATTATTTATTTATTTATTGGTTGTGGAGGTATGAAAGCAACATCTCTTTCTATAATATTGATGTTTCATTCATATAATATTTCATTTTAAACCAAACAAACACAAAAGGAAGGGTTTGAAAGATGAGAGAAGGTATATGGATGCATGTGATCGATCATTGCTGAGTATTTCACTATTTCGGGGCCCTAATTCAATTGTTCTTTTTGGGTTGGGCCCCTTTCCATCCTCTACACTGAAAAATATGTAAGAGTAGTTATTTTGTGAGAGGATAAGGTGTAATGTTTTAAAAACCTAAAAAACCTTTGGATCACAAGTTCTTCAGTTCTATTAATTAGAAGAGATCACATCAAATGATACCATAAATATATAAATTATAATTATAAAATTTATATAACAATAACATGTAAATCTATAATTCTATTGTTGTACATAAACAAAATATACATAATTCGTGATATAAGCAATTATAATTAAGTTAATAAAAGTGAAAGAAAATGAGTTATTTATTTTTTTTTAATAGTTTGTAACATTTTGTATTTTGCTTCATTTTTCTTTTTTTGTATTTGGCTCATAAAATTAATAAAAACAAGCCAAAAAATGTTTTTTTCAATACTGTGACCTAATTGACTTTTTAAAAATCGTTATGGATCACGGTTCAACCCAAACTAATCTAATTTAATTTGAAGCGGTTCTAGCCAATGCAAAATGATCTAATGGTTCAAATTGAATCGTATTCACTCTCGAGTTTCAATATGATTTGATGACATCGGTAAGAAGTTAGTTAATTTTTAGAAGGTAAGGAGTCTTATCTATAATATATGAATATTTACACCTTAATGTGCTTTCCAAGTGTAGAAAATTTCTATTGGCTTAATCTTCTAAGTTGTATAGCATATTGTGTAATTTCATTCTTCAAATCTTCTCAAAATTTATCAACTGGAATGTAAATTTTATCGACTTCGGTTAAGAGGTGTGTTGTTTCTTTTAATTTGTTTTGTTTCTACTGGTCTTTTTATAAAAAGAGTTAGTTCTAAATTCTTATTTTTTGATTTCAAAATCTTACAATCTCGATGTATGTTTTCAATGTCTTCTATGATATCAATGTAATATTTTAATTCTGATAATAAAAAATGTCAGACAGTAAGAGAGCCGTCAAAACGAGCTAGTCCGGCTCACTCGAGCTGGCTTGTCACGAGCTGCGACTCGCGTGAGCCGGAACCCTAGGCGAGTCAGGTTTTGCCAACTCGGCTCACCAACTTAGTGAGTCGGTTTAGCCTACCTAACCCACCAATCATCAATTTTTTTTTTATTTTTTTCCCAATTTTTTAAATTAAAAATATCAATCAATAGTGGCAAACAACAATACTTTTTTAACACCCTTCAAAATCAACAAGCCACATAAAACATGAAAAGAAATAAGTAGAAGTTAGATTAGGGTTTGATGTATTGTAGGGAAAAGAAAGGGACTGAAATCGAGAGAGAGAGAGAGAGAGTGAGTGAGCCTAGATATTTTTAGTTATAGGGTTTTAATTTTTAAGTTTACAAATTTTTATTTATAAATAAAGTGGGTTGCTCATTAACTCGCCAACTCACTTGAATTAACCTACCACGAGTCGCGGGTTAAGTGAGTCAACCCACTAAAGCTAAAATTTTTACAAGCCATATTTTCTCAATCCAACTCATCAGTTTGACGAGTTAAACGAGCCAATCCACCAGGTTTGGCTCGTTTGGCGGCTCTAAAAGAGTAACTAGTAATTCAATTATCTTATACTATCAAATATGATAGTTTTTTCACATTTAATCTTTAATTTAAAATGTAAAAATATTTCAATATTTCAAATATTGAGTTATTAATTTAGTAATTTAATTTGGATTTATCTAACATGTGCCTTAAGCAGTTAAGGGCACATGTTAAGGTTTCTTCTTATTGGTTAGTAGAGCATCTCATATCTTGAAATCTACGAAAATTCATTTAAAAGATAATTTTTAATGTTTGAAAACTCACTTGACCAATCAAAAGAAACTTTAACATGTACCCTAAAGGCACATGTTAGAAGGACAATTTAATTTAATGAAAAGATGGTTAAGCGGGTGAAAGTAAGGGAGGCGACCCCACGAAGGTGACATGATAGGAATACATATAGACAATCACAGCTCTCAACAACTCCGTCCCGCTAGAAGCTGGCGCTTTATTTTATTCCCTATGGCTATGGGGAGAGATCACATGCGAGCCGTCGCATCGTCGTTAGCATGGTCCCGAGCTCATGATTGGACCCCACTCACTCAACCACGTGATTGCCACCAATGTCATGTGTACTTATTTACGGAAAAAAAAAATGTCATGTGTACTTTGGTTTTGCCACCAAATTAATATTTGGGGTGTTCAAAATCGAATCAAATCAATTTAATCAAATAAAACTAAATTAAATCGAAGTAAAATCGAACTAAACCGATCAATGAGCGGTTTGATTTGGTTTGATTTGGTTAAAAATGCATTAAAATTGGATGGTTTGGTTCGGTTAACAATTTAGACATACAATTAACCGAACCGACCGCTAATATTTAAATATAGTTATTTTCACTTATATTGTGTTATATGTGATTACATTTAATAAAAAAATTATTATTTTTTTTTATCATTATTTGATTTTATCATACTTTTTTTTTTATTTTGTTATCTTATTTAATCATAAAGTTTTGTTTATCTAGGACAACAATTAACTATTATTCTTCATCATACAATTTTACCTTCTCAAATCTCTAATATTATTTGTCATTTTTTTTATCTATTCTATAAATTAGACTTACTACACCAAAACACTATTTTTTCTCTCTAATTTTATAATTAATTAATAAAAACAACTAATACACTTTTTAACCGCTCAAGCCGACCGTCCAAACCGCTTATTCATTGGTTTGGTTAAACTAATTATTCTTAACCGCATGGTTAAGAATTACTTCAAACCGATGTGAGCGATTCGATTAAAAAATTTTGTCAAAACTGTCCAAATCACCGAACGAGCAACCCTACTCACTCACAAATGAAATGAAAGATTAGATATTTATTCAATTTTATAACCAAAATATCTATTACTTAATTATTAATGGATTTATCTTACGAATTGGACATACATTGGTCACTATTTCTTTTAATTAATAAACCTTATAATTGAAATAAAATTTTTTCAATGATTTTATCTTTAACAAAACTCAAATCTTAGGCTTGATCAATCAGAATTAGAGCACTTGCATACTTATTGGATAAAATGCATGCTTGGTTTGGTTAAATATATTAGATTTAATATATAAAAAAATATATTGGATTTAAAATTTGTTCAAAGTTTCATTTTGGTCCTTGAAGTTTTTTCATTCTGTTTTGGTCTTCAAAGTTTTCAAAAACTTACACTGTTAGTCCTTAGCCAATTCCATCACTTTTTTTGTCAAAAAAAAAATTATTTTCATCTCCCAAAAATTGATTTTCACTTTTTCTACCGCCGCGGCCGTGGCCACCTCCACTACCATGCACCCTTCACCCATCTCTGCTTATCTCCTACTCCTCAACTTGATCTTGGTGGTGGAGGTGCAATTCATCATCCAGTTGCTCCATATGACTTTGATGCCAACAGCAACAACAATTTCTCTCTTATTTGTTCGTCGTCTTCTTCCTCTTGTGGGAATATGAATGTTGAAAAATAGTTAGTAATTAAAAGTCCCACAAGTGAATAAGTTGAAAGGTTAAAGGTTTGAGAATAGTGCTCTTATATACGTGGAGAATCATAAACACTCTTGTATTGATGGTTTGATGGTCATAAAAGTTTTGTTTATTAGAAGGGTCATGAACTCTTCATATATGGATGGTTATGACTGTGTATTGATTGAGACATAAGTGTTGATTTATGACAAGTGATGACAAGTTACTAAGATTGAATGTGAGAGGTTGTGAGTGAAATAACCTAAAAGGTTTTATCTCTTCAACTTTTCTCTTATAAATAGCACCTCCTCTCTTAAACAAAATCACAATCAAGAGATCTAATATTTAATTTTCCATCCTATATTGTGTTCAGAAGATATTATAGTTTTGCTGGCTATAATATCAGGCTTTGTAAAATCCTGGAGGAATTATGCCATACAATCCCAGCAGCAAATGAATAGTGGGGACTTAATTTCCTTAAGGACAGTGATCAGACTATCAAAGCCTATACAATTTTTCTAACAATGAATACTATGATCAAGCCCTCTGCTGATCAACTTGATCCTTCTTCTCTCTCTTCTCTTCTAATAATTTATATCACAATATAATAATTAGATAGTGGGACTGACACTGATAACAAAATAAGTTTTAAGGGGCTAAATTGGAGAAAAAAATATTTGAAGGAGTGAACTGTGAAAAAAACTTTGGGTAAATTATATTTTGGTACCCTATGGTTTAACCCTATTTCACTTTGGTACCCTGTGGTATTCTCCATTAACACCTTAGTACACTTTGGAGCTATTTTGTAATTTTAACCATAACAACTTTTGCAAAAATTACATATTGACCCCAATTTTTTTAAATTTTTCATTTTAGTCCCTAGATAATATGTATCCAGGGACCTATTTGTAATTTTTTGAAAATTTTTGGGGTCAATATGCAATTTTTGGGGTCAATATGTAATTTTTGCAAAATAGCTCCAAAGAGTNAGACTAAACTGTAATTTAAAATAGACAGAGGACTAATGGTGGGAGGTTTTCAAAACATATGAGACCAAAACTGAGACAAAAAAAGTTGTAGGACTGATTTGGGAACTGGAGCAAAGTTACAGGACCAAATTCGAGACAAAAAAAGTTATAGGACTGATTTGGGAACTGGAGCAAAGTTATAGGACCAAATTCGCACTTTGGCCAAAAAAAAAACAAAAAGTAAAAAGTAAAAATATGGATAGAGGAGAACCGTACGAGGTATGATTAGAAATATAGAATGTAATTTATGTATTATTGAGAGAGTGCTCGTGCACTTGACTTGTCAACCATCAAAATTTTGACAGAAGGAAGAAGGCAAGTGTGTTATTGCATGGTGAAATAATGCTCCTGTGGGACCTTTTATTCAAATCAATCAATTGTATATACTTGGAAGGGCATGTTTGGCTGTGTGCTATTCTAGGTCAAACGGTTATTTTTGTCTCAAGTGTATACTTTAATGTTTATTTTGGTCATATATTTTTTAAAATATTTTAAATTTTGATAAAATATTTTATTTTGATTTTAAACTATTGAGTATGATTATATTTTTCTCGTTTCAAATTCGAACAGAATTAACAAGGTCAAATTCGTCCCGAGAGTAGACTGTTCGTTTTACGGTCAAACAAGTCATTTGAATTTGAAATAAGAGATAAGAGAAATATAACAAAATTTAATAGTTTTGGACCAAAATAAAAAAAAATATGTTTATTACCTATTATTATCTTTTTATAAGGGTATTATCTTAATTTTCCTTTAGTTTAATTAAAATATATTTCTTATCTAGTGAAGTTAAATTAACTCCCTAGTCAATTTTTGTTCCTGTTATACTAATTAAGCCCCTACCATCGACATTTAGAAAATAGTTTTAAGTACTAATCATAATTTACATTTTCTTTCATTTTTTTAATAGTTTCAATCCATTTATTAACATTTTTTAAAAAAATCAGTAGTCAAATTGATCTTATTTCTTATATATGTTCTTTATTATATCACTTAAAGACTTAAAAAATATTTATAAAATATGAAAATGTAAGTTAAGTTAGTTATAAAAAATTGAAAATAAAAAAATGCAAAAAATAGTCTTACAAATTTTATATAGTTAAATTAAAGGTGATAATTTGGGCAAAAAAATAAAGGTGATAAGAAAATTATTATTATTAGTCTTAATTATTGATTAGAAAGTTAATCATATTTTTTAACTAAAAATATATTATAAAATAAAAATAAAGATAAGAAAAGGATAAAAAATTTCAAAATGCTCATTGATTATTATATTATTTTTTAATACCATTATCACCATTATTATGTTATCATTCAATTCCCTTCTCTCTCTCTCCCTCTGCCTTTCTCAGAAACTGGCCTTCCTTTCTTTCACTTCACTGTCTCTGCAACCACACACGCTTGGGTGGATCCAGTCATTCACTTCATTCACACTCACGCTGCACTCACATCAAAGACCACTTTACATGAATAGTTTGGATAAATAGTCAAATTAGTTCTAAATATATATTTTTAACTTTTTCTATTTTAAAAATCTCATATTGATTCTGATAATGAATATGAGATTTCTGCCTCGACACTTGCAAGGGTTAACTCAATTGTGGGAGGCCACACGATGAGACTTTAACATCTAAGTTAGTATTAGATACATCAGGGTTAAACGATATCTAAAAGATGGTATATATAGAATCTTTGAGGGGCATTTAAGTAATTTTGCTTGGACTTAGACCTATCCAGAGGTATAAGAGGGGTCGGATCGACCCTAAGAGTGGGGTTAGTCGGACCATTCCTTATCAGATTCTAAACATATTTATCAAATTTTATTATGGTCCAAAATTATTGAATACAGGTCATTATTCATTTCACCATTAAACGAGCGAAGATTTTCATATCTCTCTCATTTCAAATCCGCATGCAACGAGTTTAAGTTACAAATTTTTCTTAATGAAACCTGTTTTTGGCTATTTTTTTTTTTCAAATTGAGATCGTCAGAAAATGAGGTCAAATTAGACCCAAAAGTGAGTTTGAGACCAATTTTTCATGATTTTTTACTTTGTGGTCTCATACCCACTTTCAAGTTCTATTCCACTTCATTTACTAATAGTTTCAACTAGATAGAGAAATGACTCGTTAAGAGTAACTCATTGTATTTGGACTTGAAACGAGATATGATCAATCACTATGAAACAAGCGGTCCACTTTTGAAACTCAATTTGACCTCGTTTGTTGACAATTTCAACTGGGTAGAGAATATAACCATAGTTGACTCAAGATTTGTCAAATTCAAACTTGAAAATAAAGAGATATCACCATATTCAATAGTTTAATTTGGAATAAAATGAAGCTAGATAGAAACATTAAGGACCAATATAATTATATAAAACTTCTAAAATATTTAGGACCCAAAAAAATTTAGGAATATACGTTGTGGTTTAATTTGAGTAGTTATTTAAAAAATTATAATTTTTTGAATTAAATAAGATAACAATTTTTTTTGTCCTGAACAAAAAGTTCAATTAAATAGCTTTCTAATAGCATTATTTATATAATTTTTTTAAAAAAATTAACAAAAANTAAACAAAACATTCATACTTGTATAAAAAAAAATTATATGAATGTATATTTTATTACTTTTTATTTAAATAAATGTTGTCGTACCCGTCTCCCATAATTTTCAAAATTGACCGTATCCCATACCCACATCCGTACCCGTGGAAATGCAACATAGCTTATCTTATATCTTCATTATTAATAATAATACAAGTATTTGAGTCTCCTCTTAAAAGAGTTTTTGAACTATTTAAAAATTGTATTGTCATTTTCATGGTTTTTTTATTTATATAATAATAAAAAAAGATTTTAATCACAAAAAAAAAAATTTATTCTTCGTATGGGTGTCAAGTGACACCCATTTATTTTTAAATTTTGTTTTCTTTTTAAAAAATGAAATCGCAGACATCACTGCGATTTTATTTTCTTTTTTTTAAAAAAATTAAAAATAAAATCGCAAATTTGATTGTGATTTCATTTTTATTTTTTTTTTAAAAAATTAAAATCACATAGTTGATTGCGATTTTATTTTCATTTTCAAAATAAAAAAAAAAATTGCACACTAATTGATTTTTTGTTTTCATTTTTTTTAAAAGAATATAATAAAATTGAACCCCATAGTTTGACCTGGGATTTGCAGTCAGGGAAGGGAAAAAAAATATTGAACCATGTCGCACACAAGTATTGAACCCCATACTTTGCATAAGATAAAATTTTCAACAACCAAAATTATATAAAGTATGTCCTGTGATCTAAAAAAATACAAAATTGCCCCTAAAATTATTGACAAAGTAACATGTTGAGATGGAAAATTTGAGAAATTTTAAGTTCAAGCAGAATTTGAAATCGCGATAACTAAATGACCGGCGAACGATTTTAGCATTATGAGTAGTCGTTTCGATACATTTTCGCGAGATCTAGAGTACGAAAGTACCAAAAATGAGTTTCGAGATAGTACGAAGAGAAAACGTAGGATATTTTAGGTCAAAACTTTTAACAAAGATATCGGGAGCTATACAAGTCAGAATTCAGCAAATGATATATGAATTTCGGGTAACTTTTCGAGACGAGGCCAACCCAAACTCTATAGGGGTTTGGCCGCCTCTGTTTCATTAAAAAACGTCGTTTGCTTGCTTAAAATTGGCTTTTCTTGTTTTTTTCTTGTTTGCTTGGTTTTTTAACTATTATAGACATGGCAACATGTTACTTTGTCAATAATTTTGGGGCAATTTTGTATTTTTTTAGATCACAGGATATACTTTATATAACATTTTGGTTGTTGAAATTGCAATCGATGTGCATGTTCTGGCTCAACAGAATGGGAGAGAAAACTTTATCTTATGCAAAGTATGGCGTTCAATACTTGTGTGCGACACGGTTCAATATTTTTTTTCCCTCCTCTGACTGCAAATCGCAGGTTGCTATGGGGTTCAATTTTATTTTATTTTTTTTTTAAAAAATTGAAAATAAAATAAAATCATAGGTTAGTGTGTATTTTTTTTTAAAAAAAATAAAATAAAATCACAATCAACTGTGTGATTTTAATTTTTCTTTTTTCTAAAAAATTAAAAATAAAATCGCAATCAAGTTTGCGATTTTATTTTTAATTTTTTTAAAAAAGAAAATAAAATCGCAGTAATGTTTGCGATTTCTTTTTTTTTGATAAAAAAAATTAAAAATAAATGGGTGCCACGTGGCACCCATATGGGGAATAATTTTTTTTTGGTGATCAAAATCTTTTTATTTTTTTATTTTTTTTATTATTAAAATAAAAAAACCCACGAATGTGATCATCATAATCTGTTTCAAAATTCAATTTTCTCACCAAATTTAATTAATATTTTCACTGTATGTGTATTATTATTATTTGTACACATATATAAATGGCTAGCTTGTAAATTTTTTTGAATTTTTTTGATTGTGACATGACTAACATTATCACTGATAAAGCTACTTCATGACCTATCACACAATCACCGACCCTATTATATATATACACTCTCTTGATGACTACCAAAATAAGATAAGACATTATTTAACTTATACACATTCAATTTTTTTTTTTTTTTACTGATTTGTAATCTTTGAGGAGCATTACGAGATTTCCACCCTATCAGCATCATATCCACTTTCACTTACCTTAAATTAACTCATATATATCTATATATCTATATATATAAAAAAAAAAAAAAGAGCGATCCAGTGTACGAGGGTCCTAATAGATAGAGTTTAGGGAGGGTTAAGAATTTAAGATATACACAACCTTAGTCCTGTTTTATAGAGAGACTGCTTCCAATATTTAAATCCGTGACTTCATTCTAAGACACCAAACAGTAACTTTACTGTATGTTGTGCCAAAACTCACCCTCAAATTAACCCATATATCTATAATTTACTATTTTTTTTTTCATTTTTAACACCCAGTACCCTTTATTATATATATATAGCTAGTAATTAACTTTTCGTGCGCACATCTATTTATATACATGAATGTCACCACTCACCATGCAACTAAATCAATATAATAGCAAAGCTCATTCTAACACGTAATGGAATTGATGAAGGGTACTGTACGTAAAGACTTACAGGTTTAGAATGGAATCAAGCTAGGCATATATAGATAGATATATATATAGGTCTATGCTATGTATATATATATGACACACTTTATCGATAGATGATTTATCTGATGACTTCAATTGATGACCTTATATACACATATTTGCAGATGAATTGAATGAAGAAGAACCCATTAGACGATGTGTAACATATGTATATATAATGGAATGCATGGACCCAGCTGGCCAACATATTATGCATAGTACAATTAATTTATTATTGTGACGAAAGAGAATTGTATGAATAGTTCAACAATAGCGACTTTGCATCATGTAATTGAAATTGATGCTCAATCATTTTTTTTCTTCTTAGCTGGCATCATCTTCCACGAATCTTTAATTAATTAGCGTTTACATACAATAATTTATCTGTCTATGAAACTTTGAATAAATGCTTGAAAAATAATAAATTTGAATATATTCATATATATATATATATAAAGGAATCAAAGGCTTCAAGTAATTTCTAGGATAATAAGGGTATATAGAAAAAGAGGGAGTGTATAAAGACCTAACTCACCCCAAAAGAGTTCTCAAGAGGAGACGGTTACCTCAGTATATATATAGAGTTATAAGATCATTTAACTAAGCAATGTGAGACTTCAACACGCCCCCCACACGCCTGACATAACTGCGTGAAGCCAGCGGGTTATCCTTAGGGAAACCCACAGTAAGATTCACCCATCTACACATGTCCAAACTGGGTTCTGATATCATGTAGAAAGGTTTAACTTATCTCAAAAGAGTTCTCAAGAAGAGAGGGTTGCCTAAGTATATATAGAGAGTTATAAGACTTTTGACTTCACCCCAAAGTAAGAGGAAGAGAGATGATATTCCTAGTGCGCCCTATATATAAGAGGGTTTCGAGGTTTAGACAAAGTACAACAAAGTATGAGTAATATTATTGGGTCAAATTTAAGGAATTAATCTTTAATTTACAATACGGTGAACTCATCATGTTTGAATTTTCACTAAGAGAGATGTCCACAATTAATATTCGACAGTATCTTGAATAAAATTTACTTTTATATAATGAAACTTGTGGAAAACTAACACACACATATATATAATTTGACAAAAGCACTATTGGTATTTTAAAAAATATGAGGTCATTTTTAGTTATATTTCCAAAGTTTGTTTTTAGATCTATTATACCCACAATGTTTTATATTTGAGTCAATTATATCTCTAAATTGAAAATACAATTGACAAAAAAAATAGAGATATTAAAAATACTTTTGCTTATATAATTTTCTGTAAATGTTTAAGGAAGCTGAGGGAAGTGAATAAAGTGTGATATGAATAAATAGACCTTACAAAGGGCACAAGCTATGCTTGTCTCTGAACTTGCATGTGCATGCTATACACCAAATTAACAATTATTAATTCATGTCTGTATATGTATACATGCACTTTTCCAATAATGGCCGATATGTAATACCATTGTTCTCAGCTCTCTATAAATTAAGAGTGAGAGTGTGGGTAGCTAGCTAGGTTTATAGGTTTAGCTATATGTGATTCAAATTCAACACTACATATAGTAGTCAGTCCCCAGACTGAGTCTGAGTCTCAGTGCACACTGCAAACCCTAAAAGCCTAAGAAGTAAGAACTCTCTCTCTCTCTCTCTCTCACTTTTGGTCTTTTGACAAACTCTAAGTTTAGAAACTTGGTTGGTTCCTTCAAGATCAATTATAGGACTACGTCCCTAATAATCCTCACCTCCTCATGTACTTCAACTTGCATGTTCCAAAAAAGTCTTTAGACTTTAATTTACTTTCATTTTAAAGTCATTCAAATTCAAATCACAAAATTCTAAATTTACTTTTTCTTTTTCTTTGGAATATATATATATATATATACACACACACAAACACAAAAATAATATAATCAAAGACTAATAAAGATAAAACTATTTTTTTTATCTTTATTCTAATGTTATGTTTTTTAGTTTAAGATATGAGATCAAATTTATAATCTGATCAATAAAAAAAATGAGATAAAAAATGCAACAAAAAAAATACAAGACCAAACTGAGACCTAAGCAAAAGATATAAGGCCAAAAGTACACTTTGATCTTATATATTTAATACCTATATTATAGTTGGCAGAGTTAAGCATTTTTTAATATTTTATTTAAATTGGTTAATCTTAAAAAATATATATATTGTGATTAATCTTTCTTTTTAATCATATTTTTTATTTTATGAGAATAAATAATTAATTTTAAAATTAAGTATATAGTGTTATATAGTATAAGTAATTATCAATACATATATATAGCAGTTTTTTTTTTAAAAAAACACGATTCATTATATATTTGAAGATAAGAAATTTCGTATTTTTTTAAGCTGAATCGTAAAATCTGAGTTTAGGTTTGTGGATATTGTGTTTTTGACCATGCACGTGATTTGCACATGTTTT
>QANZ01026512.1:56047-73840 GCA_003254925.1 Chamaecrista fasciculata | reverse complement strand
GGGGGTAGTATTGATTTCCAAATCCAATTTAAATCCATCGATTGTTGATTTTTGAAAAAACTGAGATAAGCAGAAGAAGTAGAAAAAATACCGTTAGTATTTGGTGACCAAGATAGGGAATCCGAGAGGGAGTTTGATAGGTCATAAGGGGTCCCCATTATGTGGTGTCTAATCTCTAAGGGGATATCAAAAGGTAAGAGGGAGAAGTCAAAGTTTCCAAGATGATTTATGTAGGAGGAGAAGTTGCAATCAAGATGGGATAAGGGAATAGGGCCAGAAATACAATTTCTAAGAGGGCCACAAGGTAACCAATGATCCTCCCAAAAATTAAAAGAATTTCCATTTCCAATAATCCAGATAGTGTCGTTTTTTAGAATACCAAGGTCTTTGTCAAGGCTTCTTCTAATGTAAGATTTGCAGTTAGTGTTTTTATCAAGATTATCACCATATTTAAATCTAATAACAGAAAAATAAAGGTTATTGTTTTTGGTCAGAATGTTCCATTTTAATTTAGCCATGAAGGAAGCATTTATGTATTTTGATTTTCGTAGACCTAAACCACCTAAATTTTTTGGCTTAGTGACAGAATCCCAGTTTATATGATGGATTTTTTTTGTATTGTCATTATGACCCCAAAGAAAGTTTCTAGAGATAGTGTCAATATGATTATGTATGGAGGTAGGAAGAGAGAAGGATTGCATTGAGTGTGAAGAGATAGATGAGAGAGTCGAATTTATAAGTTGAATTCTACCTGCCATTGAGAGAGTATTTCTTTTCAAGCCCTGAAGTTTAGTATTGAGATTATTTATGATGAAGGTAAAGTCAGATTTTTTGTAATTTGGTTTAAGGGGGAGGCCAAGGTAATTCCCAAGAGTTGAGGAAGAGGGGATGGAGAGAGTAGTTTCTGCAAAAGATTTAAAGTCTGAGGGAACAGTTTTTGAAAACCAGATTTTTGATTTATCAAGATTAATTCTCAGGTTAGAGAGCTTGGAAAAAATTTGAAGGCAGGAATTGATAGTGTTAATGTTTCTTTTTGTTGCTTTAGCAAAAAGGAGAATGTCATCCGCAAAGAAAAGATGGGAGAAATTAATATTCTGGTTATTGCTACGATAAGAGAAAGGTTTCCAATTGTTGTTTTGGATTTCATGAAGAATAGAGTGATTTAGGAATTCCATAGCAAGAATGAAGAGATAAGGGGAGATTGGGTCTCCCTGCCTTATTCCTCGTTGAGGCTTAAAAGAGGATAGTTTTTTACCGTTTATGATAGGAGTGTAGGTGAAAGATTGAAAGATTGAATGGATAAGGGAGATCCATTGAGGAGGAAAATTGAAGAGAGAAAGCATGTCAAGAATGAAATTCCACGAGATAGTGTCAAAAGCCTTGGTTATATCAAGTTTGATAATCATCCAGCCTTGTTTTGATTTTGAGTGATTCATAGAGTGCATAATTTCATGGGCAGTTATGAAGAGATCATTTGTGTGTTTTCCTTGTTGAAAGGCACCTTGGAAGGGAGAGATGAGAGTTGAGAGATAAGGTTTTAGCCTATTTGAAATGAGTTTACCTAATATTTTATAGTGTGTGAGACAAAGTCCTATAGGCCGAAGATGTGAAGGTTTTGATGCGTTTTTAATTTTTGGGATAAGGCAGAGGATGGTGTTTCCCCAAGAAGAGGGAATAGACCAAGTAGAGAAGATATTTTGAAAATTTCTTAAGATTTGATCCTTAATCAAGTTCCAGTTTTTTTGATAGAAGATGGCGTGGAGACCATCCTCCCCTGGAGTTTTAAGAGGATGAAGTTGCAAACATGCTGTTTTTATTTCCAAATCAGAAGGGGGGTGAAGAAGAGAAGTTTTTTGGTTGTCATTGAGGCACGGCAGGGTATCTAAAGAGAGAGGGTGATGGTATGGTGGAGAGGAATAGGAGTAGATATTTTTAAAGTGTTGAAAGATAGTGTTAGTAATTTCAGAATGGTCCCAAGTAATGGTGCCATCCTCTCTAGTAAGACTTAAGAAATTATTTCTATGTCTACGAATAACAGTTTTTTGGTGAAAGAATTTTGTATTTCTGTCTCCTAGAGAGATCCAATCATATCTTGATTTCATGTGCCAGAGTTCTTCTTCTTGTTTTAAGATGCAAGAGAGTTTATTTTGAAGGTTTTTTTTTTTTCCAGAATAAGGTGTTGTGGAAGGGGGTTGGTGCATAGGATGTTTTTTTTTCCAAGGATTCTAGAATAAAGTTGTTTTTTCTCATGAAAGATATTTTTAAAGTTTTTTGAGCTCCAAAGTTTAATTTCTTTCTGGATATTACTGATGTTTTCATTTATGTCATAAAGATTGTTATTCGAAACAGATTTAATGAGATCAGGGAATGTAGGATGATTTAACCAAAAGGTTTCCAACCTAAAGAATTTATGAAAGGTTTTATTAGTGTTGCCTATGCTAAGAAGTATAGGACAATGGTCAGAATGGGTACGAGGTAAATGTGTAACCGTGTTGTTGGGAAAGAGTTGAATCCAGGAAGGATTGGCATTGCAGCGATCAATTCTAGTTCTAATAGTCTTACCAAATTCTCTGTTATTTGTCCAAGTGAAAAGATGACCTTTGAAGCCAAGGTCCAAAAGGTTGCAGTTGTTAAGAAAGTTATTAGAATGTAGCATTTTTTGAAGGTTTGGTGGTCTACCACCAAATTTTTCTTTAGAAGAGGCTATATCATTAAAGTCACCTAAGATTAACCACGGGAGAGAGAAGTTATGAAAGGCTATAGAAAGACTATCCCAAAGTTTTTTTCTAATGTCAAAGCAAGGACTAGCATATATAGCAGAAAGGATGAAGAAGTGGTTGTTTACCTTCACTTTGCAATGAAGCTCTTGAAAGGAAGATGCAAGTGGTTCAATGGACACAAGATGAGGGTGCCAGAGGAGCCAGATTCCTCCTGAGAAACCCATTGCATCAATCTTGATGAAGTTTTCATAGCCAAGAGTGGAGAGGATGGAGTGAGCTCTGAGTCCACTAAGTCTAGTTTCAGTGAGAATAACAATGTCAGGGGAAAATTTACGCTGCAGATCCAGGAAGACTCTCCTAAAGTCAGAGCTAGCTGCTCCTCTAGTGTTCCAGGCAAGTATATTCATAGGAATAAAAGTAGGGTTGATGGGGGGGGGGGGGGGGGGGNNGGGGGGGGGGGGGGGGGGGGCGGAGAAGGAGGGGTGGTGACACCAAAATCATGACAAGGGTTGTTTGGGTCGAATGCAAAGGATGGGTTTATGTGAAGATTGTAATCTACTGTTCCGGTATCTATGTTTAAGCAGCAGTCTATGTCTATAAAGGTTTCCACTAAGTGATGAGGACCTATGAAGGTAGCACAATGATTTTGGTTTCCTACTAGGGTAGTGTCTTTTCCTGAGAGAGGAAAAGTGAAGTTTTGTAGTAGGGGTGATGCATGGAGGTCTGTCACAAGAGGGTTTGGTGGGGGTGGTGGTGCTGGAAACCAGTTGTATTGGTGAAGATTGTTGAAACGAGGTGATGGAAGGACAAAGGTATGCCTCTGTCGAAGTTGCAGAGCTGCTGCTCTGGTTTGGATGTTCCTGGTGTTGTTGATGTAGGCAAGTCCTAGAAGACTTGCCCAACAGTGAATCCAGGGAGAGTTGTTGAGGAGACCCCTTAGGAGATTGATCCAAATGAGGGTCATCCCGGAGCTTGGTGAGAGTTGTTGCATGTAGGATTCCATGAAGTCGTTTAAGATTTGTTCTCTTGGGTCTTGGGGTGGAGGGTTGTTGTCTGTGGTCATGTTGATGGCTTGTGGCCATCGGATTGGGATGATCAGGAGGGAGACTGGGTTCTGTATGTCTTGTGTGGTTGGTGAGAGAGGTGGTTGATGAGAGATGTTTGTTGGAAGGGGTAGGGGAAACACATGTGAGGAGGGAGTTTGTGGTGGTAGATGGTTTAGCGGAAACACTGGTGTGATGGGGGTCATGTCTGGGTTGGTGTTTGGTCTGTATGTTGGAAGATTTGACATTGTTATGGGGAGTGTTGAGAGGTAAGGGTTGAGTTTCAGTAGGAGATGGTTTTGTGCATGGTGGATGTGCTTGGGAGGGTTTAAAAAGAGAGGATGGTGCGAGCGAGTTTTGAAGCCTGTGAGGGTCACAGTGCATGGGGACAGAAATATCATTAGAAGGGGTATCTGAGTTTGGATTGATATCTAGAACAATTTCTAAAAAGGGGGTTGAAAGTTGACTTTTGTCAAGAGGGTTCAGAGGGCTATTGTGTTTAGGGGATAGGTTAAGCGAAGGTTAGAGGGAATTGCTGGTGGTTGGTGAGCTCGAGGGATTTTGGTCAGGGATTGAAAGTGATGAGAGAGAGGAAACAGCTTGGATGTTATTGATAGTTGAGGTTAAATTCTGAGGTGTATCCTTAAGAGAGGCATACGAGGTAAGCTTGGAAGGGGAATTTGTATTTTTTGCCTTTATATGTCTAGGTATGAGGTGTACAGGGGTAGGGGTTTTAACTTTTGTTTTTACTCCTAAAAGGGAATTATTTCTTGTATTTTTCTTCAAGTTATCAGATTGAGAAGCAGGTACTTTGGCTACAGTTTTTGATACTTTGGGTATAGTTTGTTTATTGTAGCTAAGGACCTTTTGGTTTTTGTAAAGCTAATGAAATTTTTTTGAGGCAAAAGTCGATGGTATATTGGATAAAGGTTTTGGAGGGAGATTTGAATAGAGCTTAGGGGTTTGAAAATGTGAAGAGGAAAGACGAGGGGGGGTAGGGAGCAACAGTAAACTATTCTTAAAAATTTTAAATCATACAAACTAAGATTTTCATAAAAAAGAGATATTTGGATGCCATTGAAGATTATAGACGCAGGGAGAGATTTAGAAATATCCAATTCAACACAGATTCTAGATACAGACAACACAGATTTATTTAAATTGTTTTGATCTAAAGCAACAGTTTTTCCAATAGAATTTCCTATCAAAGTCAGAATATCAGAGCAAATATATTCGACAGGGAGATGGGGAATGGAAATCCAAATAGAAGTAACACGAGAAGAAGTAGAAGGGGAAAAATTTGTGACCCAAGATCTGATCAGCAAGGGATAATTGTCAAGAAACCAGGGAGATGAAGTTAGAAGACGTAACCTTTCTTGTGGATCAAAATTAGATAGAAGATAGTGATTTAGACCCAAGTGTGTGATGGTTGAAGCATTGCTGAGATTCCACATCTTTAAAAGCCTCGTCTTCGATAGTTGTGTCGGCAGGAAAACATCTGGCACCGCGAAGATCAGCGAGGATTTCCATTCTTCAGAGAGAGTCTTGCAGATCGAATTTGGAAGGGATATGGAGAGGGTGTTTTGTAGGAGAGAGAACTGAGTGTTGGTGATAAGTGAGATCGGATTTACGACACTTTTAGGAGGCAGATCTGGGTAGGGATTAGAAGGGTCCTTATCTTCAGAACCAAAATTTTTGATTAAATTTTTGCATAGGGCTTGTTTGTAATTATGGGTTTTATGGTGGATTTGAGAGGGTTTTTCTTGCGATGAAGGATGAATTGATGGTACAGGGAGGGTTTGTTTACCTGGGTTTGGTGATGGAGTTTTTTTTGTCGAATCGAGAGACGGTAACGAGCGATTTGGTGATGTATCAGATGAAGAGGAAGGGGATTTGTGTGTGTAAGCGATAGGGAGAGGATTTGGTTGAGAGTTGATGAGTGGGGAAGGAAAGGTCGTGATGTTTGGCTGAAGATTGCAGGTTTCAACTAATGATGAGGGGGGAAAAATGTGGTTTTCGTCAGCTGGTGGTAGAAGAACATTTTTAGCGATTTGCTGGTTAGGTTTGAGGATGAGATCTGAAACGATTTGCTGATTAATGGTTCCAGGAGTTAGGTTTTTTGGATGAGAGGTGGTAGTGGAAACGTCGGTGGTGATTAATGAGGTTTGGGGGAGTGTATTTGCTAGTGGAGACAGTGCGATGGTTGGGTTCAGGGTAGGTGCGATTTGGGGAAGTTGAGAGGTTTCGAGGTTTCTAGAGAGAGACATTTTTTTTATGGTTTATTTTCATTAAAAGATAAGGATATTCGATTATGTGCCAGTCACGTGATTTCATTATTTTTTAAAATTATTTTATCTTTCAAAGTTTGTATCTCTTTTGTTACGTGTCTAAATCGTTTATACGGTATGACACTAGAAAGATCTTGGAATAAATTTTCTAATTATGAATGATTTGTATATGATGAAGTATTGAAAAGGTAGAGAGAAATGAACAGAATTAGAGAGAAAGAAGAAGGAAAGGAAAAAGTGATCTGATATATTGATTGACTGTAGCAAAGTACAAATACACTTTATATAGACTTGAAAACTAGACTTAGTTGTTACAGCTCACAAGCACTAACGGATTTAGTTATTACAACTCACAAATGCTAACTAACTTAGTTATTACAGCTCATAACTCTAACTGACTTAGTTATTACAGCTCATAACTCTAACTGACTTAGTTAGCCTCTATTACTCTATCATCCCCCCATAAACTGAGATTGGTGCTTAGCACAAACTCTCAGTTTATCTCTAAGAATACAGAAACGATGATGAGCAAGCGGCTTAGTTAAGACATATGCAGTTTGATCCAAAGAAGGTATGTGAAGCACAGCCAAAGATCCCTGAAGAACTTTGTCCCGAACAAAATAAACATCAAGCTCCATGTGTTTAGTTCTATTGTGCAAAACAGGATTGTGAGACAAAGCTACATACAGCACTTGAATTAATACAGTAAACTTACAGGTTTAGCAGCCAGAGGTAATACAATTCCTGCAACAATGAAGTTACCCAAGTTATTTCAGACACAAGAGCAGCAATACTCCTATACTCGGCTTCAGTACTTGATCTAGCAATTGTAGGCTGCTTTTTAGAGCTCCATGAAATCAAGCTTCCTCCTAGAAACAAAGCAAAGCCAGAAGTTGATTTTTTGTCATCAATATCACTACCCCAATCAGCATCACAATACCCAGAAAGCTGAAATCAGGAGGCCTTAGAAATGTTCAAACCATAAGAACTTGTTCCCTTGAGATAGCGCAAGATTCTTTTTACTGCAACCCAATGTTCTTCAAGAGGAGAACTCATGAATTGGCAAACTTTATTAACAACATAGCTCAGCTCAGGTCTTGTAATAGTAGCATATTGTAAAGCACCAACAATAGATCTATACAACTGAGGATCAGAAAAATAATCAGAACCATGTTTTGTAAGTTTGAGACCAGCTACCATCGGAGTATTCATGGGTTTTGCATCAGCCATTTTTGCTCTAGTAAGTAAATCAGAAACATACTTTGACTGGAATAAGTGAAGAGAACCATCAGCTAAGAAAGAAACTTCAAGACCAAGAAAGAAATGAAGTGGTCCTAAATCTTTTAAGGCAAAGGCTGTGTTGAGATTGGACTTGAGTGTAGTGATGAAGGAAATACTAGAACCAGTGACAATTATGTCATCAACATATACTAGAACATATGTAACATCAATAGATGTTTTATGAATGAACAAAGAAGGATCACACTTGCTGCCAATAAATCCTAAAGAAATAAGAGTGTTTGCTAATTTTTGGAACCAAGCACTTGGTGCTTGTTTAAGACCATATAAAGACTTATGAAGTTTGCAAACCAAGTCTTTATTTTCATTCTCAAACCCCGGAGGTTGCTGCATATATATATATATATATATATCTTCATGAATAGTTCCATTAAGGAACGCATTGTTAACATCTAGCTGTGATAAACTCCAACCATGAGTAAGTGCAATAGTAAGAATAATGCGCACTGTAGTAGGCTTAATTACAGGGGAGAAAGTTTTAGTATAATCAAACCCTTCCTCTTGGTGAAAACCTTTTGCAACAAGACGTGCCTTGTATCTACTGACAGACCCATCAGGATTTTCCTTCACTCCAAAAACCCACTTACAACCAATCTTATTCCTATGAGCAGGTAAGGGTACTAGAGACCAAGTTCCATTTCTAATTAAGGCATCATATTCATCAGTCATAGCAGATTTCCAAACAGGATTTAACAAGACAGTTTTGGGAGAAGTAGGAAGAACATGTGTAAGATACACCTTAGGTTTGAAGATACCACTCTTAGATCTAGTGTGCATATACTGACCCGGAGCCTTATCTTGCTGAGGAACACCATTTTGAACAATAGAAGGACCTACAACATCACATAAAGGAGAAGAACAACTGGGAGAGTCTAAACTGTCAGTATTAGAAGAAGACGAATTAGGAGTTAGTGATGATGGTAAATATGTAGTATTAAGCAATTGGTCATGTGAACTAACAGAAGAAGATGATATTAAAGGTGGAGAAGCAGAAACAAAAGAAGGAGTAGATAAGGAAGACTTAGAATTAGTAGATGAATTTGAAAGATGAGAAAAAGAATTCAAAGAACAAGGAAACTCATACTCATTGAACTTGACATCTTTTAAGATATACAAGCGACCACTAGGAGACAAACATTTATAACCATGATGTTGATAGCTATACCCAAGAAATAGACATTTTTCAGACCTAAACTGCATTTTGTGATTATTATAAGGACGAAGCAATGGAAAACAAGCACAACCAAAGACTTTAAGAAAAGTATAGTCAGGATTCTGCTGAAAAAGAGTAAGGAAAGGTGAAGAAAAAATTAGTAGAGGAGTAGGAAGACGGTTAATGAGATAGGTAGAGCAGAGAAAAGCATCTTCCCAAAACACAAGTGACATAGATGCATTTGCTAAAATTGTGAGACCAAGTTCTACATTATGTCTATGCTTTCTTTCAACAGTACCATTTTGTTGATGAGAGTGAGGACAAGACAACCTATGTATAATGCCATGAGTTTGAAGAAAAGAGGAGAAAGGACGAAATTCTCCCCCCCAGTCTGATTGAATAGCTTTAATTTTGGTATTTAACTGGTTTTCAACTAATATTTTGAAAGACTGGAATACTGAGAATGCATCAGCTTTGGATTTTTAAGGATAAATCCATGTATAACGACTGAAAGCATCAATAAAACTGATATAAAAACGTGATCCATATCTAGATAAAATTGGAGAGGGAGGGACCCCAAACATCAGTGTAAATAAGTTCAAGTGGTGAATTATAAGAATGGGAAGAAGGTGGAGAAGGTAACTTGTGTAATTTGCCATAACAGCAGGAAGAACAAAAATCTGACACTGTTTTATTAGGAACATGAATATTACACTGCTTAAGTACTTTGGAAACAACAGCAGAATGAGCATGACCTAAACGTCTATGCCACAGAGTATAGGAATTATCAAGGACATTACAGGAAGTACTATAAGCAGTAACATTACACTGATTATTGAAAACAGAGGAATTACAATGAGAAAAAGAAAGATCAGAAGAAACAGATGAATTAGAAGCTGGATGATGAGTAAGCTTGAATTGGTCAAAGCAGTATAAACCATCAGGCTTAAGAAATCCTTGCAAGAGAATTTCCTTGGTAACCTGTGATTTAACAAAGCAAACATTAGCATGAAACTCGAAGAAAACATTATTATCATGAGAAAATTTACTAACACTGACAAGATTCTTGGTAATAGAAGGAACATGAAGCAGATTTTTAAGTGAAAGATTAATAGAAGAATTATTGGAAGAAACTAAAGAATGACCAATATGCTTTATAGGAAGACCATTACCATCACCAACAAAAACCTGTTCACCTCCAACATACTGTGAACCTGTCATGAGGTTAGTGTTGTTGAAAGTGAGGTGACTTGAAGCACCTGAGTCTGGAAACCAGGCATTATCATTAAGTGTATCTGGAGTAGCAACAAGAGCTGAAATATTGCTAGAAGCAGCAGGAGGAGGCATACGATATTGCATATCAAAAGAATGATGAGGATTTTGCTGAAAACCAGAAGTCTGTGCAGCAGGATTTTGAAAATTAGAATCAAATCTCTTGAAGCAATTAGAAGCAAAATGACCATGACGAAAACACAATTGACACTGTATAGCAGGACGCTGATAATTGTTGTTATTAAAGAAATTGCGATCTCTACCTCTGCCACGATAATTGTTGTATCTACCTCCACGAAAACCAGAACCTCTAAAATTGCCTCGATAGGGAAAATGAGACATATCAGCTCTAGGATTACCATAAAACTGAGAAGATCTATCACCACTAGTATTTGTAGCTACATTTGCAGTAACAGAAGAATTAACTGGAGTGAGAAATTTTGCAATCTGAATTTCCTGAGCTATAAGCAACGAATGAAGAGAAGAAACAGATAAAGGTTCAGATCTGAGATGTACTGAAGTAATAAACGGTGCATATTCTTTAGTCAAGCCTTCAAGAACGCATCTCACATGTTCTTGCTCACTTACTTCAGAACCAATTGCTCGCAGCTGATCAACTAAGGCCTTGATTCTCAGCAAATACAAATTAATAGGACGGGTACCTTTCTTTGTATTTCGCAACTCAGCTTGGTACTGGTGAATCTTAGCCGCCATATGATTGCCAAAATACTCAAGGATCTTATGCCAAACTTCAAAAGATCTTGAGCAACCAACAACTAGCCTAAGCATAGAATCTCCAAGTGAAGCAAAAAGCCAGGATAGTAGAAGCTGATCCTGCTTTTGCCAAGAGATAAACGCAGGATTAAATTTACCTGCAACACGATCCGCATCAGACAGAAAACGAACCAGAACCAGATCCTCACTATTGAGAAAATTCTCCAGTCCATGACCTTTGACAGCAGCGATGATCTGTTGACGCCAGAGCAAAAAAATTTCCATCATCTAGTTTCGTACTGATTTTATGGCTAAAAGAAATGAGAGGAGAAGGATTCGAAGAAGATGAAGGTGTAGATGAATTATCGGAGATAGGAGAAGAAATGGCCATGATCGTCAGGCTCTTGATACCATGATGAAGTATTGAAAAGGTAGAGAGAAATGAACAAAATTAGAGAGAAAGAAGAAGGAAAGGAAAAAGTGATCTGATATATTGATTGACTGTAGCAAAGTACAAATACACTTTATATAGACTTGAAAACTAGACTTAGTTGTTACAGCTCACAAGCACTAACGGACTTAGTTATTACAACTCACAAATGCTAACTGACTTAGTTATTACAGCTCATAACTCTAACTGACTTAGTTAACCTCTATTACTCTATCAATATACAATAGAATCTTACAGAGAAAATTATCAACTTTGAAAATAAAATCATTAACCGTTCTATAATTTTCCTTCAATCAATGATGATCAACCCACCATTTTTTGGAGCATGTATCTCTCTTATTATATGTCCAAATTATGCACATGATATGGTGTCAGATAAACAAACTTTTTAAGGTTATATGGGAGATACAAAATGACAACTTAGAGAGTGAATAATTAGCTTCAGAATTGAGGTTCTCAACCATTTTATATCTTTATTATGTTTAAACAAATGGTTAACATATATCAGTTTTTAGAGGACAATGTATCTTTCTAGTTATACGTCCAAATCATATATGACATAAGGCATTAAAAACATCTTAAAACAAGTTTTCTGAAAATACACTTGCATATGATGACATTTTAGAGAGACGATTACTTTCAAAAGTAAGACATTCAACCATCCTTAATTTTCTTTAAGAAAATAATAATCAACCCACCAACTTTAAAAGCAATTACAGTCCTCGTTACTCATTCAAATCATGCATATGGTATAGCGTTACAAAGATCTTGGAGCAAACTTTTTGATCATATATGGTTTGCACATAATGACATCTTAATAATAGAATTATTGGCTTCAACATTAGGACTGTCAACCATTTTATAATTGTTTTTAGCGAATGATGATCAACCCACCATCTTTGAGAGTATGTATTTTTTTGGTTATATGTCTAACTCTCACATTTGTTATGGCTTTGTAAATCTTCTTAAAATTTTTTGTAGATATATATAGCTCGCAGAGAATGAAATTTTAGAGAGAGAAATATAGGTTTTTTTTATTGGGCAGAGAGAAATCTAGGCTCTGAAACTAGGACTTTCAACCCTTTTAATTATATTGTCTTATTAGCAAATGATGATTGATGACCCACCGTTTTTTGGAGTATATATCTCGCGTTATATGTTGATGGGTGATTTCTTTAAAGAAAAATAAGTTTTGAATTTATAAACCTTAGTATAAGTATAAACTATCGAAATAGTATAATACTTAAATATCAGGTATTGTCCCAAGAGAATTTGAATTGTGAATAATAATAATGAGCATTTGTCGTATCTTTTAACTAATCACACATATGAAGGACGTTTGCGGCTTAATAGAGTTCTTACAAGAAAGATGCACAAGAATGTTTTCCTATGAATCTACTCTGATCCTATGGTAAAGTCATTCAGGTTCTTGATGAAGTAAGTTTATATGAGTATTAGAATAACATTACGGGTGCGTTTGATATGTTGTCATCTCAGATATCGTAGTATCTCAGATATCATGGTATGTGATACCATAGTATAAGATACTTGATATTTATAATATCAATGTTTGGTATGGCAATAGTAGATGTCAGAGATATAAGATGCATATGTTTGGTACTCTCTTGTGAATAACATCATTTTTTTTTAAAATTTCCATGTTTACCCTTATTAACATAATAAAGACATATATTAATATTTTCAAAATAAATATATAATATTGATAAATAATTAAATTATAATAATATAGTAAAAAATAATTTTAATAAAAAACTTGTCTAAATAAAATATCATCAACCAATTGTCTAAATAATAAATGTTATAAAAAAGTCGAAATAAATAACATAAATTAACAAAAAAAAACTAGAACTATAACTAAATTATAAAAAATCAAAACGAGGCCTGTATACATTAGCATGTTGTTCTCCCAATTGTTTCATCACAAACCTCTTCTTAAATGCATCAGTTAACTCAATAAAAATAAACTTTTGCAGGATCTTTGCATATGAATTCTAAATCAAACACTGTCCAAATCACCTTCTCCCCTTCTTCTATTAGGTTAAGGAGTATATATAGATCAATGTTGTCAGAATCGAATCGGACATAGACTCGGACAAGTGTTCGGTTCACGGTTTGACGGTTGAATCGGTCGAACCATTGGTCAGACCGGATGACACAATAAATATTTTTTTAAAATATATTAAACATAAACCCTCTATAATACTAGAGATCATGGAGTAACTGCATTTTTTTAAACAAGTAAATGGACTAAATGAATCTTAAATAAGATTCCATCAGTCCTAAACATGTCCCGAAACTATTAAATTTTTTTTTAATGCCCCCAAAAAACATAGGAAATTAAATTTCTAAAAGGAAATAAAATATTGAGAAGCAAATATCAAAAAAGATCTAAATTGATCATTAAAAAAAACAAAATTGCAACTAATTAAAATTAATTTGCAATTACAAAAATAACCAATACTTGATGCATAGCTAATTAGTGGTCCTTTAGTGCATGAAGATTTCCAAACTATTCAGATTTTGTAATTTTTTTAATGCAAAAGGACCAAAATGAAAAATTAGCAAAATGTGGGTGGACCAAAAATACAAAATGCACCAAAGTAGGAAGCAAGAAAGCAGTTCTTCTTCTTCCTCCAGGAGACTGTTCATCCGCCCAATAAACACCTTTTTTGGGTCCGTTGAAAGCTTGGTTTGGACAGATTTCGGATGGGTTTTGTGTGTTTCATGATCAAAAATCATTCCCATGGATTAATTTCAAAAGATCAAGCTCCAAAAACCACCGAAAAAATGAACTCACAAAAAAAAAAAAAAATTGGGTGAATCACCGGTTTTTTAGGCGGTCTAGCGGTTGAACCCGGTTCTCCGGTTTTTTGCTGGTTATTTCCGGTCCAATCCGGTCCAAATAGTGTTTTGGTTTTTGGGGTCGAACCCACTCGCTCTCTTGTTCGGTCGGACCGTCCGGTCCGGTCCGGTTATGACAACACTGATATAGATAGATTAGAAAAGACGCTAAATATTGGCGCCATATTAGAAAAAAAAAAGTCAAAATCTGCTATTTGGTTCTTAAAGTTACTATAAATAATTGAAATATATGATTTGGTCCTTAAGTTTGAACTGATTTTATATTTTTTGGTCCCTAAATTTATACTTAATTAAGACTTTTTTATCCCTAAATTTATATTAAATTTCTTTTTGGTCCTTAAATTTGACCCAAGAACTAAATTATTAACAATTGAAATAATTTGATAAATGAGTCATATATTTTGATTATTCATTAACAAATTAGTTGACTGGTTATAAATTTAGGAACCAAATAGTAAGTTTTATTAAAAAAAACAAATAAATCAAAAATGATAAAGTTGAAACTTTGATTGAAAAATACTCTTGCAAACCCTAGATGACATAGTTTTTATGTTATCATCAAATCACACCATTTTTGCCGTCATCTGATGACAGAGTGTTATCTTAAATGTCAATATATAACGACATCATGGGTTACCAAACGCCAGACATCCAAGATACTATAATATATAAAATGACAGGGCATGAGATCACAGTGTACAAAACGCACCCTACATGTGTTAAGTTTTTGGATCACGTATATATATAAGAGGAGAGTGAGTTGTGGTTGGTGCCAAAAGGTTTGTGGTTTATAACGACAGATGCGTGGTAATGGTTACCTAGTGCGTGACATAGGAGCATATCCTGAGGTGTCAGACTATGGTGGGAGATATTTTGATTGTGATAGTGGTTTTCCGGTGACCTTTGATAAGGTCGCCTATGACGAGTCACCGATTGAATTGTCGTGGTGTCAAGTAATATATCATGATTCAAGGGATGCATGTATTACTTGTTCCTCTTATAAAAAATTAAAATTGAGTCTCAAACGACTCATGCGAAAGATAATTAGCCATATGTATATTACATCCAATTACAAAATTGTTTTTGGTCAGTTTTAATTTAATCGGTTCGTGAAAAGTGACAAGTGGAAAGTAATTATTATTGTTATTATGAATCAGACAGTATTTTTTGTATCGATAATAAGATATTATTTTTTTATAGATATAATCTAATTCTAACTCGAGACGTAATGGAGAGCAACTAATTTGAGTAGTTTCAACCTCTATGAACAAGATATATTAGATAAAAAATCTTATTAAAAATACTTTTGGCGAGAGCTTTTAAATTACTTCTGTTACAAGGCTTGTCAACTTGTGGAATTAATGTTTGTCGAACGCATAAAATAGACAAATAAGAATCTCACAATCAATTGAAGAAAAAAGATGTAAAAAGTAGAAAGTAAAAAAGAAAGAAAGGGGGTAATTGGGTGTCCTCGTGCGTAACTAAACAAACCACTCCACTTGGATTCGTACACCTTTAAATGAAAACAAACTCATAATGAATGAATATCAAACTCACATATATAGCTGTGGGCCTCACTTTAACTGTTACACTCTTACACTTACCCTTATTCTTCTAATCCTCTTCCTTTTGGACCAAAACTTTAAATTGATCATTTATGTTTCATTTATTTTTTAGGGTAAATTCCACTTTGGTACCCTGTCCTATTACCCAGTACCACTTTGGTACCCTGTCCTTTAAACCGTTACCCACTTTGGTACCCAATTTAAAATTTCTGTCAAATTTTAACGGTGGAGGGACTAAAAAGACAAAATTCTTAATTTTTCATCACCAATTTGCGATTTCCACATTCATTCATTCACCAACCCCCATTTTTTTCCTCTTCACGATTCATCTTCATCCCTTCTTCATCTCACTGTGCGCCATTGACGACGTGATTTCTTGGAACGAAGACGGATCCACTTTTATCGTTTGGAACCCTACCGTTTTCGCTAGGGATTTGCTTCCTAAATATTTCAAGCACTATAACTTCTCTAGCTTTGTTCACCAACTCAACACCTATGTGATTAATCATATTCTCCTGATTTATATTTATTTTCTTTCATCCTCTGTTTTCAATCATCATTTGAATATTCAATTGATTTTATATTTTCTATCTATAATTGGTAGGGATTCAGGAAAGTCGTACATGATCGGTGGGAATTCTCGAACGAGTGTTTCAAGAGAGGCGAGAAACAGCTTCTCTGCGAAATACAGCGACGGAAGAATTCATCGCCTCTGACATCGCCGATGCCGGGGACGGTGACGGTAGCGTCGGCAGTTGGTGGCGCAAGTGCAACAACCGTGGCAGTTCCAACGGCGGCGATGCCGCACAGTGAGATGAAGAAGGGATGAATCGTGAAGAGGAAAAAAAATGGGGGTTAGTGAATGAATGAACGTGGAAATCGCAAATTGGTGATGAAAAATTAAGAATTTTGCCTTTTTAGTCCCTCCACCATTAAAATTTGACAGAAATTTTAAATTGGGTACCAAAGTGGGTAACGGTTTAAAGGACAGGGTACCAAAGTGGTACTTTTGAAAGAACAGGGTACCAAAGTGGTACTGGGTAATAGGACAGGGTACCAAAGTGGAATTTACCCTATTTTTTATTAGTCTTGTATATTTTCATAATTTTTTAAATTGGCCCTAATCCTACTTTCAAAACGCAATTTTATCTTATTTGCTAGTGATCTCCAATGGATAGAGAAAGAACTCTTCAAGACTTAACATATAATTTCGAACTCATCCTATTCAAATTTGAAAGAAGAGAATTATGACCAATTTCGCTTTATTTGATCGTGAAACGAGTTATCCACTGTGAGACTCGATTTGATCTCTCATTTATTAACGGCTTCAAAATACTCGTCAAAATAAACTCACAACTTTAGACTTGTCTCATTTGAATTTGAAACGAAATAGATATGATCACATTCAGTATTTTTGAATCAATTTGAAATATTATAGAAACATATAGAACCAATATGAAACAAATAAAATATATGAGACCAATTAAAATTCACCTTATACATAAGGATCCAATTTAACCTTTTGTCCAGCTTGTTCTTTTATTCTTCTCTGTCTTATAATCTAGGCTAAAGTGCATTTTTGGTCCGATAACTTTGGCAAAGGTCTAAATTTGGTCCCATAACTTTTTTGTTGCAATTTTGGTCATATAACTTTTGAAAACGTCTCACCGTTAATCCCAAACTGATTTCCATCAATTATCTGCTGTTAAATCCACTTTACTTATATTTGCCACGTCATTATTCAACTCAGTATGTCATATCATCTTTAATAGCAGAAAACGGATAGAAATCAGCTTGGGACCAATAGTGAGACGTTTTCAGTTATGGGACCAAAATTGCAACAAAAAAAGTTATGAGACCAAATTGAGACCTTTGCCAAAGTTATGGGACTAAAATTATAATAAAAAAGGTTATGGAACCAAATTGAGACCTTTATCAAAATTATAGGACTAAAAGTGCACTTTAACCTATAATATATAGTGCTCCCACTCACCATAATACTCGTAATAAAAATTATTTAGAATCTGTTGATAATTTATTGAATGAAATAAAGATAAAGAATAAAATTAGTAATAGACAAATATTAAAAAAGAAATTAAAAATTAGAGTGAAAAAATACTTTTACCTTATGTATATATATATACATATTGAGACAAATGAACTTTTTAGCTAGCTATAATAATAAGAATAATAATATTGAAAGAAATGATTTGGGAGAAGAAGATGAGGTGTGTGGGGGGACCCAGAAGGCACAAGGCAGGAGCAACAGGTGTTGATGAGGTCCACAAGACAAGAGTGACATAAACATCCAAGCCACGCACATGATGATATATCATCATAATATCTTATTATATATCCTATCTATAAATAATATATTTATTCTCCTCTAAATATTGTAAGGTCAA
>QANZ01026512.1:28998-55645 GCA_003254925.1 Chamaecrista fasciculata | reverse complement strand
TTTAACACTTTTTATTGAAAAAATATTAAAGTTTTTATAAATATTAAAATATTTTATTAATGCATTCATATTTATGATTTATTTTTTAATTTTTAGTAGTTATAGATGTAAAAAGTTAGATGAATATAAATTTTATATTAACCAAAAATAATTTATTTTAAAATTTTTCCGGGTTCAGGTTTGGGTATGGGAATTAAACTACCCAGCAGGTATGGGTATGGGGATTATTTTGATACCCGCTCACATATGGGTATGGGTACGGGTATCATAGTACCCTACCCATACATCCAGGGACTAATTTGTAATTTTTTGGGGTCAATATGTAATTTTGCAAACTTTGGCGGGTCAAACCGGTTCTCCGGTCGGACCGTCGGTTGAACCGGTTCAACTGCAATCCAGTATTTTTTTTTCCGGAAGTTCACCGGTCGGACCGCCCGGTCCGGTTTTTAATACATTGGTTACAAACTATGTATTATAATTAAACCGCTTTATCATCTGTACTAACTCCTCCAAATCACTTTGATTTCAGAATATATGTATATTTATATAGTCAAATAAGCTTATGAGTGATGAGTACCCAATGAAAATTTGGTTCAAAAAAAAAAAGTACCCAATGAAATTTGACTAGTTTATCCATTTAATTGTTGTTAAAGATATTTAAGATTAAGAACAATACCTGTCATTCAGGCCAAAAAAAGAAAAGAATAATACCTGTCAACATGCAAAACATCAATTTTTAAAATATAATTAATTAAGAACTATCTGTGATCTCTCTCTCTCTCTGTCTTTTGCTTGATGCTTTTTATGATCATAGTACTCTAGTTTTGAACAGAAACATTCGATCTTCTTCTCATTGATAAATATCTGCTAACTTACAGCTTAATTAGATAGAACACGAAGTCTTTACCAACTGGTCAATTAGGCATGTATTTGCACCTTAATTGAAACTAAAGATTCTCTCATATTTTATAATATATACAGAGAGAGAGTGAAGGGGGGTGGGGAGGTTTAAAATATTCCCTCAAAACAATGATTATATTAATTTTAAGAAAAAATATATTGTTTAGTCTCTAAATTTATACCGAGTTAACAAATCATTAGTTCTTAAGTGATTGAAACATACGACTCAGCCTTTGAAATATGACATTCGTTGACGATTTGGTTTCTATGTTAAATTCAGATATCAAAACAATATAAAGTAAGTAGATATTCAATGATTAAAAGGCATAAATTTAGTACATATTTAGGGACTAGAAAGCACAAAATCAGTTCAAATTTAAAGATAAAATCATTGACAATTAATTGTGATATTTTAGGGACCAAATTGCACATTTCAATTATTCAGGTACTAGTTCATTGGCTCGGTATAAATTTAGGAACCAAAAAGTAAATTTTCTTTTTTTTTTAAATGATACTTTTAAGTGTGATGTATGTGTGAGAGTAAAATTTAGAGAAAACTTACTATATGGTCCCTGAATTTATATCGAGTCAATGAATTAGATCCATAGTGAAGAATTAATTATCCTTGAATTTAAACTGATTTTGTACTTTTTGGTACTCCAATTTGTATTAAATTAGTACTTTTTGGTTCTTAGATTTGTTTTGGATTTGTTCTTTTAGGTCCTTGAACATGACTCAGGGACCAAATCCTTGGCAATTGTAATAATTCAGGGATTTAGTCATATATGTTGATAATTCAGATATTGATACTAGCTAACTCAATACAAATTCGGGGACTAATTAATAGTAAGTATTCTCTAAAATTTATATATACATGTATACTTCTTGTTTATTATAATATTCTTAAAAAGGCAAAACACACTTTTCATCTCCAAACTTTACATTAACTTTCAATTTCGTCCACAATATTTTTTTGCTATCAATTTTATCCTCAAAGTTTTATATTTTGATCAATTTTATCCTTTGTTCTTATTTAGCCAATATTAACGACGGATTTTATGTAACTAATAACATGTAGTGTAAAATTTGATAGAAAAAGAAAAACTAAAGTTCTAACTCATTGAGAAACACGATAGAGTCTTTCGTTAATGTATTAAAAAAATTTAGTCAAATGATAAAATTGACCAAAATGTGAAATATTGAAGATGAAATTTACAACAAAAAAAACATTGGGGACGAAATTAGAAGTAGATATAAAATTTGAGGACAAAAATGGTACTTTTTCCTAATAATTAAAACTTATTAAGATACACTAATTAATAAATTAGATTCATTTTCAATTAATAACGTAACATTAACTAAAAAAAAAAAAGGTAAAATCAAAATAATTGAAAATGCACAAATATAAATTTTTTTTCCTCAAAATTAATTTGGTGAGTATAATAATTCATTAGACTATAGTTTAGTTACACAAAAAACATTTATTTTTTTTTATGCATGATTAGTCTTAATTAAGAGGGCAAAAGTGGAGATAAAGGTGGTCACATTTTATTTTAATTTTGAGCCAACATTTGGCATTAATACCTCAACCACTTCATGGAATAGTACATATTGATTTCTGTAAGTAGCTAGTTATAGATGTGTAGCACATATAGCTGGAAAAAGCTCTAGCATGCATATATACTAATACAAGTGGAAAAATAGAAAGTCACTTTATATATATAGCTATCATCTTCATATCTCTACTGCCTCTTTTATCTCTTCTTCTCTAGTTACAAGTTAAAACACATCCAATAATGCTCTCTTCATTCTCAGCCTCATTACATATATACTTATACTTATATATATATATATATAGTATTTAATAGTTATTTTAAAAAATATAAGATAATCCGAGTGAATGTATGATAATTAAATAAAGATTAATTTGTCATCTTTTGGTATCAACTCCACTATTATTACTCATTTGAATTAGGGAAATTATTCATTAGCCCCTAGCATCTCTAGATTATTCCCTATGCTATAAATTAAATATATGCAGGTTACAGAAAAATTATTGATGATCACACTTGGAATTACACATGTGGATTTGGTGAAGAGAAGCACACATTAATATGGATATACAAAGATTGGGGACCATAAACAACCCATACCATTAAATTTTCATAAAATAAAAAGGAGATAGAGCCTACTCACATGGTTGCATGTGATCTTGGTAATGGGATGGTGTGAGTTTTTTAAATAAATAAACAAAACTTAGATCTATATATATATAATGTACATGCATATATATTTGTCCTTTTGATTTTTGGTTGGTTAATTAATGAGGCTCTAATTGGCCCTCCAAACTTGCATTTTTAGTCTTTTAACTTTTGTACTTGTTTTTATCTTTCTCAATAATTAATCATCTTATAGATTTGGATATAAATTTTAACAATAAGAGCAATTGAATCATCATTTTAGTTTCATAAAAATCATATTATATGTATAAACCAAAATGCTTAAAATATAATTAAATAAAGGAGGAGGCCAGGAATAAGTATATGTAATACCTTCTTGTGATTGTTGAAATATGAAAGTGTACATATATTTGTAAAAAGAAAATTAAAGTTAGGGTTTGAAAATTGGGGTTGGAAATGAAGAGGGTGTGTTTAGTAATTAGATACTAGATAGTGTGTGATTTGTCTTTTTGAGGGAAGATTAATAATTATTGTTGTTTACAGCCCATATGACGTGTTTGTAAGCGACCCACTGCGCACTCACCGGGAAAGTAAGCCAAATTATATTGTTGTGAGTGAAAAAAATGTAATGGAATAACAATAATATTGAACAAGAATAAATTTGCTTTTCAGTCCTTAAATTTATTTTAAAATTATGATTTCGTATCTAAATATTAAAAATACATGTTTTGATCAATATCTACATAAGAACTTTCAAGAATTTAGTAGTTAACATTTTGCAAAGGCCAAAGTGTACTTTTGGTCCCATAATTTTTGCTCAAGTCGCAATTTAGTTCTATAACTTTTTTTGTTGCATTTTTTGTCTCATGTCTTTTACTCAGGTTCCAGATTCGGTCACCTGTTGCAATTTTGCTCCCATATCTTTGGCTTAGGTTACATAATTGGTCTCATATCTTTTGGTCAATTGCAGAATTAGTCTCATATCTTTGGACCAGATGTAGAATTAGTGTCATATCTTTGGGTCAAGTAGATCGGGATTGACAGTGGAACATTTTGCAAATATATGGGACCAATTTTGCAACCTGACAAAAAGATATGAGACAAAAAGTAATACGAGACCAAATATGTAACCTGACAGAAAATATGAGACCAAAAGTGCAAAAAAAAAGTTATAAAAACAAATTGAGAGCTAAGCAGAAATTATGAGACAACAATTAGTGAACTTTGACCTTTTTTAAAATAATCAAAAACTCATTTTTTTTAAAATATTATATTCATAGACTAAATTTTAATCTTATGTCAAATTAATGGATCAAGAAATTTTTTTTTTTTTGGGTATTGAATTGAAATTGAACCCTATTGTTCTTCTCTCTCTAAAAAGCAAAGCTGGTAGATTGATTTATAAATGGTAGAGTGGTCCATGAGAGAGCCAGCTTAGGCAGCAACCTACCTATCCTAGCTCTTAGCTTTGTAAAAAATTTTGTATGGCCATACTTACATTATAACATATAACACATCAGTTCAATTTTTTCCTTTTCTCATTTCAATTCTCACATTAATCTCACCATACCCTTCTCTTCTAAAATGTCACTATATATGTCTATTATTACCACCACCACCATCACCACCACTCTTATTTATATATATAGTCTCTCACTCTAGCAAGCTATATACATATACACCCATTAATTAATTAATAATTTCTCTCTCTCTCTCTCTCTCTCTCTCTCTCTCTCTCTCTCTCTCTCTCTCTCTCTCTTCTCTATTATTTAATTTTCTTATATGGCCTCCTATTAGAGAGTGTGAGTGTGTGTGTGTGTGTGTGTGAGAATTGTGATGATGAGATCTGAGATATGTGTGAGAGAGTGAGTCCTGGTCATGCTTTTCCACAGCTTTCTTGAACTTCTTTCAGCGTCTCAATTTGCTCTCAATTTCTTCATTGTGAAGCCCTAGAAGCTCAAGAAAGCTGTGGGAGAACATGGCAATTCAGGCCTTTAATTTCTTCTTCTTCTTCTTCTTCATATATATATATATATATATATATGACAACTACGATGAATTATCATTCTCCGACCAACAACAACAACAACAACGTACGACGTCGTACCGCTCAATAGTCAATTCCCCGGCTCGCTCTTATTCTTAATTTTGGGATTTGAGATTCTTCTTTATATTATGGTACGTATTCTTCATATTATATATATTCTCACTACTCACCACCTTCTACCTATATAATTCATTCAGATTTGATTTAATTTGTGCCTTAATTATGTATATTTCTCTCCAGATTCATCTTCAATTCTCATCCATTATACTATCTGTTATTCTGTTTTCTCTTTCTTTCTCTCTCTCTCTATATCTCTTTTCTTTGAAGAATTCAAGCTAGGGAGGAGGAACAAATTAAACAAGAACACCCACTTTACCGCAAAATTCACATGAATTCTTTAGTTTTCCGTGACCAATTTCACAAAGGCATGGTCTTTTATTTATTTTTTTAAAAATTATTTCTTGGGTCTTGGATCCTGAAATTCAAAGTCAATGTGGGAGTTTTTTTTAGGAAAAAAAAANGATCCTAACTTACTCCATCTCATTTGATTTTGCCACGTCAGCATCCCAGTCAGACTGCCACGTCACACTTAACGGCGAAAATTGGACGGAAGTGACCAGGGGACTAACGGTGAAACTTTTTGCGAAGGTTTGGGACCAAATCTGCAACAAAAATAGTTATGGGACCAAATTGAAACCTTAGTCATAGTATTGGGACCAAAAGTGCACTTAAGCCTTTAATTTAAACCCACTCCCTCTTCTCCCTCACCTGACATCATTATAATATTTTTCTCCTTTCATCTCTTTCATTTTCTCCACCCCCCACTTTTCAATTTTTTAACTTTTTACTTTTCACTTTTAACCCACCCCCCCTCTCTCTCTCTCTACAAATTAAGCCAACTTTAATTTCTGCTGAATTATATTTATTATCATATTTATACTTCTTCAACCCTTCTCACAATTTTTTACTTATATATATATACATTTCTTCACTAGTTTCTCTTCCATTACTTATTCAATTATACATATATACATGGCTAATTAATGGCTTGCATTTTAATTTTATTAGTTCTTCAATTACCCATTAATTATATCACTTATTTTTTACTATATTTGGTTCTAGATTTGAACTTAATTAGATTCTTTTAGTTTATAGAATTAAACTTAGTTAATCACCATTAGCCCAAACCCCACTAATGAATTAGTTAATTATCATAATCTATTGGTATATATATGTAAGAGTTCAATAATTTCAAAT
This sequence comes from Chamaecrista fasciculata, assembly GCA_003254925.1. Lineage (NCBI taxonomy): Eukaryota > Viridiplantae > Streptophyta > Magnoliopsida > Fabales > Fabaceae > Chamaecrista > Chamaecrista fasciculata. Next base: position 49,261 of record QANZ01026512.1, on the reverse strand, counting down.
TATTATTGTAGTCTTTTGTATGTTTTTTTCTCTTGATTTATTTGTTTCTAAATTATGAGATATTGAGATCTGATAGCTAGAGATCACTTCTTTTTCAAGGAGTGAATGCTATATTCTGTCAAATAAAAAGAGAACAAAATTAACTTATCTATGCTATATCTTGATTGAATTAATGTAAGCTACTTGTCTCCTAATATAATTAACTTATCAATCACAATTTAGCTTGAAATTATTATTTTTTTTAATGATCTATGCATAAATATATACATGCTTTTGAAATTTTGATATCATATTCTTCTACATCTCTGATCTATTCATTTTATGTAATGTTCTTTCATAATATATATGATCATCATGGTAAAATGAATTCAGAATAAGCCCTACTGTACATATATATATATATATATATATAAACAAAAATGAAGAAACATATAGAGAAAAGTGAAAATAATTAAGAGTAACTAAAAGATAGTACCTTTACCAAATTATAAGGCGTAAAGTTTTACACTTTGAAGATTTAGCCAAAGGGAATACAACAACTTGTACAGATGGGTAGGTCCACCAAATAATCAAATTACAAAATCAGACAGCAGACACACAGGCATGGCCACATTTCTGATTTCTGATCGATCCAGCTTCCTAGCTAGCTGATATATATATATATATATATATATTACTTTTTTGTAATTTATTTTTGAGTATGTTGAGATCCATTATCTTCACCAATTTATATTATATCTTTACTCGATTTCTATACATAGATATATATAATAATTTTTTGTAATTTATATTTATAAAAATAAATCTACAACTTACTCATGGAGAAATATATGAGTTGATAATTTAATTTTTAAAAATTTAGTTTGTACACTTCAATCCTTACAAGTCTTAAAAGTAATACAATTTAGACTCTTTATTAGTCTATTTTTTAGAGATTTTTTTTGTTAAAAAAATAACTGGGGGTAAGCACAGGTATTCAATTAGGGCCAGGGAATACCTTCCGACCTCTTTGAGAATTTACGAAAGAAATTTATATATCACCTGTTAATAAGGTCCTCACATTGATTAGAGGATTTGAATCCTCGCCTTTGTGAGGTAATAACCTGAACCTTAACCAACTGTGCTACTCCTTATTGACTATAATTTTGATGACTTCTAGGATTAACAAATGGACTGAAATGTATAGTTTTGATAACTTTCAAGATTAAAGAGTGTAAATTAAACTTTTAAAAAGATTACATTGTTAACTTGTATGTATATCTTTTAGGGACCGATTTATATTATATCTTTACTCAATTTCTATACATAGATATAGTAGGAATTGAAGTTTGAAGAGAGACACACGAAAGTCCATGGACAGATAGGAATCGAACACATGAATGTCTGAGTGAATTGTGACATACACAACATTTCTATGTATCAAAGTAATTAAGATGTTGCATGCTTGCAGGAAGGAAATAAAAAAAAACATATAAAAGAGGGCTTCCTTCCTTGAAATTAAAGATCTGAATTCTCTGAGCCAAAAATTCGTGGTACGGAATTATTCTTTGCTTGCTTTTTGAGACCACACTTGAATCCCAGCTTTTGTTTTTGAGAAAGAAGAAATGCAGCATACTATAAATATACATACACACTCACACACTTGTGATCATTTCTGGTGAGTGTCCCTCAGGCGTATACTATTACTATTCTTGAGCATTTGGACTACTTCATTCCTCTTCCATCTCTCTCATTCACCATAGTAAAACTCACTATGCTCACCTAATTTTCCACTTCCGGATGTATATATATATAGAGAGAGAGAGTTAGATTAGATCACAAGAAGGTGGAGTTTTTCAACGGTAAGCACGCTTGCCGTGGAGTCTGAGGTCATGGGTTCGAACCAGTCTCTCTGCAAAAAAGAAAAGAAAAACAAAAGTAAGGCTACTAGTATATTCTCTTTCCCAGCACCCCCACCAATGCAAGTGGGGACTCGAACTGGGTTGGCCTTTTTTTTTTAAAGGGATCAGATACATGTGACAACGGAGAAATAGAGAGAAAAAGATGTGTGTATATATATTATATTGCGATTTTATTTAATTTGCACCAATTAAGTTACCTGTTGAGGTTGGAGAACCTAAAATCTTACACTCGATGTAAAACTCGTATCAATGAGACAGAAACAATAACAATTGAAACTTGAAATTGCTAGAAGCATATATATATATATGTATAAGGGACTAAGGGAGTACTCACAATGGTGAATGACATTAGTATTAGGGTACGCATTATCAGAAGAAGAAGAAGATCTGATAGGAATATATATAACACCCGTGACAACATGTCATCATATTGTAGTACGTATGTGTTCTGATGAATTAGATTTTCAGGAGACGATCGTGTGTGTTTTTCATTCCACATGCAATTTGCAAACATCAAGGAGCATCTATATATATGTGTGTGTGTTTCGCCTAAGATCTTCAAGTCCAGTCAATGTACTGTATAGCTGGCTGGCATGCATTATTAAGGTTGATCAAATTAGAGTTCATTAATTAATTGATTATCATGATAATCTAAGGTCTCTACCAGATCATCAATTTATATATATATATAGAGTAAACTAGCATTTTGCACCCTCAATTTTACAGGCACTGGCAGTTTGGTCCTTGGATTTATGAAATTATACAACCCAATCCCTGAATTATGCTAACTCGCTGCAAAATGGTCCTTGGATTTGCAAAATTGGGTTCCCGAAATTGTACATCTCGGTCCCTGAATTATACTAACTCGGCAGAAGGACCATTTTGCAGTGAGTTACATAATTCGGGGATCGGATTGTACAATTTCGTAAATCCAAGGACCAAACTGCCAGCACCTGTAAAATTCAGGGACCAAAATGCTAGTTTACTCTATATATATATAAATTAATGTGTGCATGTGTGTAAATGTTCTACAATTAATACTATTGAGAGCATGAGTGGATGACCCACTTGAGTTCATTATTCCTTTTTGTGAAGGGCGTAAGGATGTATCAAAAAGGCCAATTCACATACATATATGGAGTATGGACATTTTCTGCCAACGGTAATAAAGATCACTCTCTGCCAATACTTGTCCCTTAAGCTTCAGCTAGCTAATTAAGTGAGTAATATAGTGGGTTAATCGAGTTTAACCAAGAGCCTTGAGCTAAGTTCGAAGTTTTAGTGGGAGAATTTTGTCGTTCTTATAGTCCCACATGCCTTAAATAAGATTAGAGTTTGTCTACATGTTAACACATTCATTGTTCATAAAAAAAATATAGTTAACAATCAATTGATCACGCAATGAGATTAATTGTGATTTGTGAGCTTGACTTAAATTTAAAAAGGGTGTTCATATAATTAGATAAATTATTGAATATGAAAGAGAAGTGAGAGGAAAGGAAAGGATTCAAAGGAAGCATGGATGAATTGTAGGGTATGGTATTGACGTAAGAAATGTGGAGCTCAAAGACAACGCCAAACCAAAATAGTAACATTTTTTTCCCTTCCTCAAGAAAGTGACGCAACAAACAACAACACCAAACCAAGCTTGGTTGGTCTAGTGGTCGAGCTCACTAGGTCGCTTAAGCAAGATCGGGGGTTTGAATCCCGCCTTGTGTATGCAACAACCAATTGGCCAGCGGCAGACCCTTAAATGGAGCACCGATCTACGGAAGATTAGTCCTCGGCCTGTCAGGCTGGGGGATACCTTGGTAAACCAAAAGAAAAAAAAACAAACAACACCACCAAACCATCTTCACCTATCATGGGAAATTAGAAGCAAAACCTAAAATCTTTTTATACATGTATTCTTTCATAAAACAATAACAATCTAATCCACCTTGCGTAGTTACGTTTATATGCCCCATTTATATATATATATATATATATATATATATATTGTATGAAGGGATGGATTGGAATGAAGGTTTGATTAATATCAAAGGGGCATATATAATAACAAAATAAAGTACCTCATTATATGTTACATAATAAATATATTGTACTCTATGATAATGCAGGAAATTAACATATATATAAAGGCAGCATGCATGGTTGAAACTTGAAATTAGGCTGTGCAATCTGTTGAGACTTGCGAAGCAGAATATGGGTTCAAGATATCTATATATATATATATATAACATTTTTTTTAGGAGTTATTTCAGAATTATTAGCCAATCGATGTTGAAGTTTCTCTTCTAGATCAAAGCATCAATGAAGGGCTACAACATGATATATTGTTTTATAATATACAAGTTTTGCCAAGTCCAAGAAATTTGTCTAACAATTTATATTAACCTTCTTGTCTTTTTAACTCTTTTCAGTTTTCACTGGTCTTCCAATCTTCCCACATCACAGAGCACAAGGATATCTAACTTTCCCAGTTTTTATCTTTCTCCAAGAAGCATAGAAAAAAGAAAGAAAGAAAAGGCTAGCTATAATATATATAATATATATATATATTGATGAAGAATTATATCAGACAAAACAACATCATTTGACAACAGAAAGAAGGCACTTAACCCACATTATCAGCTGGCTTAGCTAGAGCTAGATCCAATTATAATAATTAATTAACTATTTAAGTAGGTGGGAATTTGAGATTGATAAAAACAAAGAAAAAAGTCATATTATAAAAGGAGCTTTTGAAGCAAAGTAGGGTATAATAACATTAATTATGAATTGTAAGAAAAATTAAATAATAGATCGATCAAAGACCAAGAAAAAGCAGAAACATCATGCTCAATTAGTTCAAAAGTATTTGTCAGACACAGGGAAAATAACAAAGCCATTAAATGAGGAACAAATGAGCATGTATGTTAGATTAGTGGGTTACATTGATTAGGATATTATATTGATCCTTGCAATATATCAAAGTGACATTGTTGGTCATATTTATGACTTTTTCTCAATATATATCTTTTGAAAAGGAAAAAGATAGCTCATAGATTATTTATTATTAGATCAAATTAAATTCAAACCCTTTATGCCCTCATGAGGAGATCAATTGAAGGCCATCAGTAGATAATTAAATTAATTTAGTCTAATTGAAACTAAAGAGTTTTGGCTCAATATTAGCATGAAAGCTAGGTCAAGTAGTCATCTCCATGAAGGGTTGGAAAAATCATGAATATATATATATATATAGAGTAAACTAACAATTTGATCCTGAAAGATCACGAAAGATTAAAATGTACAATTAAGTCCCTAAAATTAAAGATTAAAATAATATACTATTTAGTCTATAAATGGACTAAATAGTATACTATTTTATCTTTCAGGGTCTAAACTATATATTTCAAAATTTCAAGGACCAAGTTGTCAACTCGGTGATCTTTTAGAGACCGAATTATTAGTTTACTATATATATATATATACATATGTATATATGCATATCTATATATATAATAATTAAATGGTTATTGCTGGTACTGGTGATGAAGGTGATCGTGTAAAATGCAATAACTTAGTTGGGAAAAAGAAAACCCTAGTTTTGGATGGAGAAGGTGTGGTTGTATTATATATATTAAATTAGGGTATAGGTTTCTTTAATGGAGAGCAAAATCAAAATGAGCATAGTACAGTTTTGTGAGATTTAAATGTTAATTAAAGCCTTAAGGGATTGATATCCTTGTGGTTATTCCTTTCCATAAAAGCTTCACCTAACACTCTAGCTATGGCATCACTAACCAATGGCTTAAAAGCTTTCATTAGTTGTTGGAAATGAGCTCCAAAAACCATAGAGAGAGAGAGAGAGAGAGAGAGATAAAAGACAGTATGGTCACTCCTCCTCTGTGGTCCATCGTCTAACAATATATATATATACCTCAGCAAAACTCAAAATTTAAAAAATGTTCCTTAAAAAAAAAAATTTGTTTGTTGTTACATGAAGATATTTTAAAAACAATGTCTTCATCATCTAGCTAGCTAACTAGATGGTGGGATGATTTCAAAATTCTGAATCTGAAGAGTATATTACATTTTGTAAATTATGAAGGAAAATTACCATCATGCTTTTTTTCCTAGCAAAGTGGTTTAAGATTTAATACAAAAAATTTATATACATCTATATAGTTGCAGTGATTGATTGATTATTAAATAGATCAGATGTGTATATATATATATATATTGTGTTGAATCTGTGCAGGCTGGAATATTGTATATTTAATTACTGAGCCATCTGTAAGTTTGTCGACTGAAATTAACAGCGCAATGTGTAGATCGAATAGGTTTAAAGAATTAAGTAAGACATATTATTATATATGGATGTGTTTTTATTTAATTAGATATTAATCTTATCATCAAGTGATTGAGGACATTTGATAAACTATTTAGTTCTAACTTTTGCCTGCAATGGTGGCTACACATGGGACACTTTAAAACAAAAGAAAAGGTTAAGAGAGAAAGAGAGAAAAGGGGGAAAAAAACAAACCCAGAAACAGCTCAGAAATAACGATATGTATATAAATATATATATATATATATGAAAAAAAAAATTATTATTCAACACACACCCACTAAATTAACACACAAGAAAAAGCCTCACATCAAGCACATCTACATCTATACAATGCATCCCATTTGTCATGTGCTGTCAAAAATAATTTTAAAATCTAAGCTAAATATATGAATATGTATATGTATGTATATCTAAAATGCTTCAAATAAAAGATGAAAGAGGAGAAACAAAAATTAATTAGTAAACACTAACAAATCAAACAATAATTGTCTATATAGAATAGTTAATTATTTTTTTTTTGTGATTTCAATTATCACTAGCTACTAGCTAGCTATAGCTACTTGTGATGATGACTTGTGAATTAATCACCGATTAATCCATCATGATCACAGAAATCTTGAGAATCTGATAAGATAACACCAGAAAGTCAATGCTTTAGTAGATGGATTAAATCTTAATTAACAAGATCTAAGCAAATGTGAAAATTACACAGCACCCACACACACACACACACAATATATATACCAATTTAAAAAAAATAAAAAAAGATGAATTATATTTACCAATTAATTAAGGGAATAGAGGCGAATCCACCAACGATGCAAGTTTGTGATTGACCCTATTTGTATCTTCCCACAGCTTTATTGAACCGCAAACAAGGTGATAAGCATAATATTCATATATATATATATGAAAAGAAACACTCTTCAGATGCAGTTCAAGAAAGCTGTGGAAGAATACAAAGAGAGCCATAAATAGTGATGATAATAGTAAATGAAGAATATAATGGCTTGGAAGCTTCATATATAGCTAGGAAGATTGAAACCCTAATCCAAAAGAAAAAGGGCATAGGAAAGAAATGTATATGAATATGATACTAAGGCAAAGGAAAGAGCTAGAGAGAGAATGTGGGTGGGACTTAGAGAGAGAAAGAAAGGAGTAAGGTGTGGGATGAAGAAGGAGGGGTTGGTATTTATAGGAGAATTTAGGGTTTTTTATGATTTTTAAAAATTTTGAAATTATTTTTATATCACCAATCCCTAGAAGAATATTGGGCCTAAGATTACAGATTACTGAACCCTGCGTTTCTGGAACCCTAATTAAAAAGCTGACTACGTTTGATCCCATTAGAGATTAGACCCCCTAAATTAGTGGTACTATAAATAAATTATAAATTATATATATATATATAATCAATAACATATGGAAGAAAAGTCTTCAATATTTTAATGGTTGTGATCGGTACAGCCTGCCGGATCTGACGGAGGCGGTTGCCTTTTGTGGGGGCACATGATGGTCCCATTTTTTTAGATTTTTTTTGTTAAAAAAAAATACAATAAGGACATGTCTTGAGTTGGAATATACTTTCAATTCAATTTTAAATTAGCAAAAAAATTTTTTAAAAGAATAATTAACTCTTTGAACAGCAGATTTAAAGGGGTAGTGTGAGTTGAATCCAACTAAACCTTTGTCTCTTTATTCCTATGAACAAGGACTTAATTTGAAGTTTTCCTTCCAATTAATAATAAGAATAAATTAATAATTTGATCTATGAAAAATGACACAAATCTATATAGTCCATGAAAAACAAAATTATACGATTTAATCTTTAAAAAATATAAGTCCAATCAATGCAATCCTTTTGTTAATAATATTAGTTTACATTTTTTTTAAAGAAAATATATCATATTTGTCGTTAAATTTATATTATTATAGTAAAATATCTAAATTGATTGTAATTCCATATTTTAAAGTTTAATTTGAGACATTTATCATCTTTTCAGCAACGAAATTATTAATTTACTCCTTTAAAAAATAATGTCAATAACTTCCTTAATTGGGTTTTTAAACTAGCTAATTACCATTCATTATTACATTTTTGTCTATTATAAAAAGGGCGGGAATTGCATTAACTCGCTTTTATGCAAATTAAATCATGAATCATTTTCGTATTCAATGTCATAAATATTTCAATCATGATTGTTGTTAGGGTCAAAAAGATAACAAAAGAGAAATTATGGATTTGATAGAGTTTTAAATAGGCCATTAAGGAATAGGGTGAATTGGAGTAGGTAAAAACAACTTTCTTTCTTCATTGATTGAAAATTTAAATGTTATTTTAATTACTCCTTGTTAAAATGATGCAACCTTAACGTCATTCAGGGATAGAAACAAGTTCAAAAAATGGGGAAATTTCTAATTTGATATTTTTTTGTAATAGTAATCCTTTAATCTTAATAATGAAATTAATTAATAAGCAAAGGAGGTCAAAATAGTATATAGCAATTAAAAATAATTATAATCATTCCTAGCCTTTCGATTTAGAATGCATGCATTTGATACATACAATGTAATAATAGATATTCTAATATTTTACATAATATGACATTTACAATGTTGACAAATTTGTATGCTAATAAATATAACACTTTGCATATATATATTATCATATTTAGAATTATGTATAAGGGTCATTTAAAAATTTATTTCCCTCAATATATATGTTTCTTGTTTTCTTATTTGCTCGAACATACCATTTTGGTTCGATATAATTAATAATAGAATATTACATCACATATTATATTATCATTCAACTTGAGATATTATGATATGTGATGATATAATGAGATCAAGATCTTGGGCAAAAAAAAATGAGATTAAGATCACAATTTTATGGTAGTAATTATTTTTGTTAGAAGACTCTCTCATCATAATTAAGTGTGTCACTCGAGTTGAATCTATATGAATCAATCAGACAAAACTTCGGATACCAAATATGTCTTCAAAGTAAAAAACACTTTGCCAGTTCCCCAACTAAAAAGAAAACCCTAACCGCCCAAAAAATTCTCTCTCTCATGAGAGTCGAGTTTTCTCTCAAACCTCTCCTCATGAGGGATCACCCCTTTCTTTTATGAGAGATTTCACCCTATTTCATATTAGGGCTCCTCATGAGGGATCACCTCTCTCTTTTATGAGAGATTTCACTCTATTTCATATTAGGGTTATCGGCGGTGCTTCCTAGCTTTGGCCTTCTGCGGTGACGCTATTTTTTGTGTGTCTTTTACGGCAGTGATTTTCAAGTTCAAGTGGTTTTCAACGAGTTTCCTTCCTAGATTTGTGTGCTCTCTTCTCGTGTTCGTTTGTTTTCTGCGGCGGGTTTTGTGGCGACGGCGTTCTTGATCTGGTCGGGTTTTTTTTTATTGTCTTGCCAATTTGTCTGGCATGAAGATGGGTCCTCTTGGATGGGTTGCAAACCCCCCATTTTCGTCAGTTGATGTTCTATCCAGTGTTCTTGTTGATGCTAGGGACAGATTAGATTATTTTGCTGTGTTTTTTTATTTGTACTATGCTTGGCTTTACCTGCCAAAAAAAATCACACCCTTTCTTGTGTTGTATTGTTATAATTCACATTTTTAACAAAGTCCTAAACATTCTTAATTATAGTCTGGCCCCAAAAAAAAGTCTTAACTGGAGAGATTTATGACATCAAGTAAATCATAAATATATTTGTTGTAATAAATAAGTATAAAGTGTTACAGTAGACAAAGGTTAGTACTTGGCCCATAGTTTTGTAGTTAAAAATCTATATATCATTTTGTAACCCCTATGTTTAATTTAATTACAAGAAATAAATTAATCTCAATAAATGAATATATGGTGGATCTATATTCTATAATAATAAGTTGTACATATAATGCGGGTTACTTAATTAAATAATATTAGTATATTATATTTAATAAAATATTTCTAATGTTTTCTCTAAAAACCTTACTCGTAAGAGTTTTTTTTTTGTCAGAAGGATGAAATTTCATTCATAAAAAAATGGCACAAAGCCATACATACAAAGGAGACAGATCAAGGCATAAATGTTACAATGAAATCCAGCCAACAAACTCCTAGGAAACATTACATAGGAGAGTAATAACAAACTCAGACAACACACCCAAGAAGAAAGATCTAGATCCACATCTCCTATACTAAAAAAAAGATATACAAACTTTGATCTACATCATATGAAATTTTACAAAGAAAAAATATGAAGATCCAATAGAGGCAACACACCTCTTATCCCCTCTGAGAGAAAACCTTCTTAAAAATAATTTAAACCTTAAAATAATTTAGATTGGGCCTTATTCTCTTCTTTTTAGCTGATTTAATTGGGCCATTAAAATTTTACATCACATGTGTTTTTTGTTTACTAGGTTTTTACCCGTGCGATGCACGGGTGGTCGTGTTACAGAGATATGTTNTCATGTTTTATTTTAATATACATTTTCATTAATTTGACTGTTAAAAATCTCTAAAATCACATAATTATCATAAAAAAAAATTATCATGTTTTATATTTATGTGATGTAAGATTCATGCATATATAAGCTGTATTGCTAAAAATAGCCATGCAGTACACTCTGTCAACCCCAATATTTTATTGAATTATTATTTGATTTTACAGTCATATTTTACCAATGAAATGGTGTTAGAAATTAAAAAATAGGAATAATAAATAAATAAATAAATAAATAAATAAAAAAGATGGTGTAATTAAGATAAGATATAAACACTGCTTATCTGGACAAGTACGTTGTTTGTTGTTTGTTGTGAGCGGCCAGCCTACCACCTCAACATCTCATCACGCTTACTTTCCATTTCACGCGCTTCTCACCACGTTTACTACACGCGTCTCTTCATAATACGTCACACCACTATTTATTTTGGCCAAAACCTCAAATTGGTTCCTTATTTATAGGATAAATTTCAAATTGGTCTTTAATTATATATTTCATTTGTTTCATATTGGTCTTACATGTTTCTATAATTTCTCAAATTGGTCGTAAGTCTCCTTTCGAGTCATGATTTGATCTTATTTGTTCATGATCACAATTGGATAGAGAAAGAAATTTTTTGAGAGTTAGCACATAATTTAGAATTTGTTGCATTGGGATTTCAAACAGGAAGAATATGACCAACTTTGCTTATTTAAATTGGAAAAAACCTACTGCTTGATCTCTAAATTTACACAAAGTCAATTAATCAATCTCTGAATAATCGAAATACACGATTTGGTCCTTGAAATAGTTCAATTATCAATTATTTGGTCCCTAATGACAATTTAGTTCGTGAATTTGAATTAATTTTATACTTTTTGATCCCAAAGTTTGTACTAAATTAATATTATTTGGTCCTTAAATATGAATTAATTTTATATTTTTTTGTTCTTAAATTTGTACTAAATTTATACTATTTAGTCCCTGAATTTGACTAAAGGATCAAATAATTGACAATAATAATAATTGAATGACTAAATAGTATATTTTGATTATTAAAAAAAAGTGATTAATTGACTTAGTGTAAATATAATAATTAAATAGTAGGTTTCGTTTTAAATGGCAAAGCGAGTTACTCACATTTAGGACTCAATTAGTCTTGTTTATTGACGATTCTAAAGTACTCATGAAAAGAAACATGTAACTATAAATTTATTGCATTTAAACTTGAAACTAAATGGATATAACAATTAAAATATGCAGTCATTTTCAGTTGTACCCCCAAAGTTTTTTTGGGTCAATTATACCACCAAAGTATGAGGCCAGTTTCAGATTCACCCCCAAAGTTTTTTTTAGTCAGCTATACCCAATGATTCACATTTAATTTTCGTCAATTCTACCCCCAAATACCTTCCAATTTGGGGGTACAATTGACACAAAAAGAAAAAGATTGGAGTATAATTGATACAAAAAAAAAGGTTAAGGGTATAACTAAAATTGACCTCATACTTTAGGGGTACAATTGATTAAAAAAATTGAAGGGTACAACTAAAAGTGATTGTATACTTTAGAGGTACCGATAGTACTTTTTCCTTGTAACAATACTTTTTCTTGGGTAATTCCATGGATTTCTCCCGCCTATCTGTGTAACGATCTAAGCGAAGACTAATCTCATTAGGATAATATAGAAAAAACGGAAAAAAGTATTAGGGAGGAGCGAGTGAAATAGAAGAGGAGGGAGTGGGGTGTGGTGGAAGGTAGAAGGAGCAAAGCAAAACCGTCCGATAACTAAATTTAGGAAAAGGAATGGAATGGAGAAGACAAATTTGGGCCTCACATGGCAGCATGTGGGGGACGTGCAAAGGGTAAAATTGTCATTTCACTCACTCCCTTCTTACAGGCTTGTGTGCTGTGAATGTGTATGTGTAACCATGGTACTACTCCCCCCATTTCCCGGGCGAAGAGGTCGCTTTGTCGGTCAGCTTCTATTGCCACTATCTCATCCTTCTTACACTATTCTATATCTTTCCCTTTTTTTTTCTTCTTCTTTTCAACTTAATTTAAATACTAATTTCGTGTTCAAATTTTACATTCACTGTTGATTTCGTCTTTAATCTTTTTTTACTATCAATTTCGTCTCTGATATTTTATATTTTAGTCAATTTTATCTGTTGTTTTTACTTTAGCCAAATATTAACGATATAATTTACGTGATTAATGATATGTAATATAAAATTAATAGAAAAATATACTCAAATCTTAACTCAGATTGAAAAAGAATATAATATGTCATTAAATTATTGAAAAAGTTAGTCAAATAGTATTATTGACTAAACTATAAAATATTGGGGACAAAATTAATAGTAAAAAAATATTGAGTATGAAATTGACAGTTAATATAAAATTTAGGAGCAAAATTAATACTTTTGCCTTCTAAAAAAAGGTTAAATACTCCACACCTTTTCTAATATGTGTTTATTAGTGGGTTTGATGCTCTGTTTTTTGGATAGGGTATCTAATGTCGTTCTTGTCTTTATTTTCTTTTCTTTCTTTTTTTTTTTCATTCTTGTAATCTTTAAAACAAAAAGTATAAAATTGTAGAGAAAATTATATATGGATATTCTTATTTTCTAAATATAAAAAAGTTATAGACTATGATATTATAGATAGTGAATATTGAAATTTTATTTTTAAACTCTATTTTGAGAAATGTTAAATATCATTATATATTACTAGGGGGCTTTGCGTGTCTTAACGGACACGCAAATATGTATGTAAAATAAATTAGGGACCAAATCGTTAACTAAGTAAAAAAGGAGGGACCAAATCGCTTTGTCGGCCAGCTTCTATTGCCACTATCTCATATTTCTTACACTATTTATTCTTCTCTTTTTTTTTCTCTAACGGACACGCAAATATGTATGTAAAATAAATTAGGGACTAAATTGTTAACTAAGTAAAAAAGGAGGGACCAAATCGCTTTGTCGGCCAGCTTCTATTGCCACTATCTCATATTTCTTACACTATTTATTCTTCTCTTTTTTTTTCTCTAACGGACACGCAAATATGTATGTAAAATAAATTAGGGACTAAATTGTTAACTAAGTAAAAAAGGAGGGACCAAATCGCTTTGTCGGCCAGCTTCTATTGCCACTATCTCATATTTCTTACACTATTTATCCTTCTCTTTTTTTTCTCCTTCTTTTCAACTTAATTTAAAGAAGGTAGAAGTATTAATTTCGTGTCTAAATTTTACATTCACTGCTAATTTTGTCTCTAATCTTTTTTTACTATTAATTTCGTCTTCGATGTTTTATATTTTGGTCAATTTTATCCGTTGTTTTTACTTTACCAAAACATTATCACGATAGAATTTACATGACTAATGATATGTAATATAAAATTAATAAAAAAATAAATTCAAATCTTAAGTCAAATTGAAAAATGAATACAATCTATTGTTAAATTATTGAAAAAGTTAGTCAAATGATAAAATTGAGCAAAATATAAAATATTGGGGATGAAATTGATAGTAAAAAAAATTGAGTATAAAATTGACAGTTGGTATAAAATTTAATGACAAAATTAATACTTTTGCCTTTAAAAAAAAGTTAAATACTCCACACCTTTTCTAATATGTGTTTATTAGTGGGCTTGATGTTCTTTTTTTTGGATAGGGTATGTAATGTCGTTCTTGTCTTTATTTTCTTTTCTTTTTTTCTTTTTCATTCTTGTAATCTTTAAAACAAAAAGTATAAAATTGTAGAGAAAACTATATATGGATATTCTTATTTTCTAAATATAAAAAAGTTATAGACTATGATATTATAGATAGTGAATATTGAAATTTTATTTTTAAACTCTATTTTGAGAACGATTAAATATCATTATATATTATTTTGAAATGAATGATTAAAATTTAAAAATGTTATTGTAAGCCAACTTCATTTACGTGAATTGACTCACATTCCTCTTTGAATCTACCACATTTGCATAGAGTAGATAATTCACATGCTCATTGGCCAAAAAAAAAAAAAAGATTCACATGTTCATTGGCCAAAAAAAAAAAAAGATTCACATGCTCATTGCCCAAAAGAAAAAATTCACATGCTCATTCCTATGTGTCATTTTTATGTCTTCATCAATCGAGACTCTTCCATTAACAATTAACAAATTAAGGTAAGTCTCAACTATTTTGATTTATTATTGACAGCGTCTGTGAAAGCAAAGAACCAATGGCATTGTACCGTATTTACATACATCTATGAAGATATCATGTTTCCCTTCTCTTTTCGACAATTATGTGGCCACCCTCATTAATCTTCTTTCAATTTTTTTTAAAGAATCATCTAGTTCTTTATCACCCTAAAAAATAACATGTAGTTCTAAACTTGAAACAAGAGAGATATAACTATATCTATAAGTTTGGAACCATAGTGAAATTAAATGGTAATATTTATGATTAATATGAAACTTCTGAAATATTTAGAACCAAAATAAATTTAAAGATAATTACCAAAAAAAAATTTAAAGACATACATTTAAGACTAATTTGAACATTCGACAAACAAAGTTACTAGTATAAAATATCAGTGATGGTTTTTTAATGACAAACATTATTTTTTAACATGAATAGTTAAGTCAAATGTTAATAAAGTTTAAAACAACTCAAATCTATTAAATAAATTTAAGTTAGTATATATATTTGATAAATAACCAAAAATTGTTAGTTTACTTTAGATTATGATTATTTTCTCACCAAAAATATTATAAAATTTAAAGAAAAAACAATAAAAACTTACATTTTGATAGCACCAATTTACACTTTTCTTATAAATAAAATATTTATATTATGTTTTGAAAAAGTCCAATCATAATCTATTATAAAACATTATCAACACGTGCAATGTAATATTTTCTCATATTTAAGAAATAAATAATTTTTTTAATATAATTATATATTTATAAAATGTGATTGATAATTATTAACATTATTTTTTGTTGGATTTGGTGGTCCAAATATGAGTCTCTAAGGGTTATTGGTTGACTCATCGAAAATGAAGTATGTGAAAGTGTTATTTTACTTAAGTAGTTCTATATATACTAATATTAGACAATTTAGATTTTGGATCATCTCTCTCAAGAGTTGTTTCTTCTGCAATTAGACGTGGACATAAGACTCTATTTTTAGTAGGTAAAGTCTCGTCATTTGGTGGAGTTCATGCTAAAGTATTAGTTATGATGTCTAGGTTAATAAGTTTTGTAATAATTTTTTAAATACTTTCCTAAATTATAATTATAGTTTGTATTTAATTTGGTCTTTAAATATAATTAGTTCTTGAGACTTCACAATCCATCCATTTCACTAAGTCAATTTGATTAGTGTTATAGATTGGTTTAACTATAACTTAGATTCAATTAGTCTAGAATCTATATGGATACATGAGTAGATTTCACATCTATAAAATATTACTTTTAAAAAATGTGAAATAAACTATAAACCATTTAAAAATAATATGTTTGACTTATTAAAGTTACTATTAATACATCATTTTGAGATATTGATTATTAAAAGACTTTAGAGACAAGAATATAAATATTGAGACTCTTAAAATTTTTCAAATGAAATTATATTATTAAAGAGATATAATTAATATCATAGGTATATACCTGTCATTGAATATGAAATCTACATACACGTTTTCTTTTATGGAATTGGAGGTCTTCTATTGCTGAGTCCAGTAATAATAGATAGTGACTTGCGTTTTTTTTTTGGTATCATTTTTTTCATTTTATTAAAAAAAAGTTAGTTTGAAAAATATAATCCAACAAACAAATTAAACAAAGAGTGATGCATGTGGGGTTGAATTGNTTTTTTTTTTTGCACTTTTGGTCTCATATCTTTGGGTCAGATGCAGAATTGGTCCTGTAGGATTTCGGGCGTACCTGGATAGCGGAATCAAGTACCCACGCGAAGACCCGGTCACGATCTCGAACACGGATCTACGCTCTCACGTTGCTCACAGTAAATGCACCGACGGAGAAGAAGACTGAGACCGATAGTTTCACCAAACTCCCAAAATTAGAAACTTGCTCTCTCAGGAAGTCACTCACATTTGTCAGTTTCTCTCCTCTAGAGAAAAGACGTGCGTGTGTTTGTTCTGATTGTGGGAAAGCAAAAACTGATGTTTTTGTGCTATTGTAGTGGGGTCTCTTTTAGGATATCTTTTCTAAATATTAAATAAAAATATTCCAAAAGATATGCCCCAATTCTCTCTACCCACTTCTCATTTTCTTAATTAATTAATTAATTAGCCCAATAAATTATTATTATTATTTGATCACCTTTGACTGGGTCCAATCCACAAAGGTGGACGCCCATATCCCAACAGGTCCCATATATTTGGATAAGTTGAGACTGACGGTGAAACTTTTTGCAAAAATATGGGACCAATTTTGTAACTTGACCAAAAGATATGGCACCAAAAGTGATACGGGACTAAATTTGTAACTTTTTTCAAAGATATGAGACCAAAAGTGCAACAAAAACAGTTATGGGACCAAATTGAGATATGAGCAAAAGTTATGAGACTAAAAGTGTACTTTAACCTTTTTATCTTTTGCTCATATTTTTGAAAATGGTGAAAAATTTTGCAAAGACGTGACTAATCCTGAAAATTGATCAAAATTTGTAAGGTCAAATCTGCAATTTGAGTAATCCAAATTTAATTCACCTTACACATTTGATTATAGTAAAAAAGTCTTTCAACAATAATAATTGTATTTATAAAGTCTCGAACTCAAAACTTTAATTAAATGATATTAAGTCACTTACCGGTAACTTGGATCAACTCAATATTAATTTATAGGCCAAAGTCCTATTTTGGTCCCCCAGTTATGCTCCTTCTTCCAAATAGGTCCCCCAGTTATTTTTTGTTCCATATTGGTCCCCCAGTTATGCAAAACTTGAAAAAGTTGGTCCCTCTAANTTTTTTCCTTTACCTTTTTATCACCTGCTCCATCATCATCAATTGACTGTTTTTCTTCCATTGCCATAGTGATTGTGGTGAATGTATATATATATATATATAGATAATTATATGTAATTTATGATGATATATATTTATTTGAATTCGACTTGTATCGTGTATTTAATTATAATATGAGAATTTTTCAACAAAAAATAATTGCATTTTCAAACTCTATATTTTATTTAAATAATATTAAATTTCTTATTACCATTTTAAACTTCTTACAAATTCCATATTGTAAAATAAATCATCCGTACATATATTTTCCTTAAGGGCACTCAACATGATAAATCAACAACTGTACATCTGTATGTTTTCCTTCAAATCTGAATTTATCAATAATTTTGTAAAATTAGAATATTTAACTTCTTGCTTATTTTGTAAGGTATGTTATTTTCATAAAAAAATAAAGTATATAGTATACTATACACACATATATTTCCTTCTTTTTTTTACTTTAACATTTCACGTCGGACGAAAAAAGGAAAAAAAATTTACCTAAAATTTTCCCAAAATGACCAAAAAAATCAACAATTAATTGGATCGTGATTAAACATCGTAACTGAGTGACTTTTGAACCATTGACTTGCGTGCATACATATTTTAACAAATAGTCAACTTTCTTTCTCAATCTAAATAACTATTTCTGCACTAGTTTTCATAAAATAGAAATAAAAAATAAAACAAATTAAACTACTAATAAAATTACCGACACATGCCAGTTTCACTCCATACTTTCAGAAGTACTGTCTCAACATTTTGTTTAAATTTTCATTAATTACTGGAATTATTATATATAAATCATGCTCATGCATGTATGTATGTTGAATTAATAATTATACTTGTTAATTCAGTATTTGGATTTGAGTGAATAGTGATGAACGGTGATTAACTGGAAAATTATGAAAAATGTTTTATTTTTTGTTGGCGAGTGTGACACGTGGACAAGTTTGGCGACAAGTGCATGGAAATGCATGTACTCTTTTGTCAGTATATCACTGACACCATCTACACAACACACATGCCCGACACCATGAAAGAAAGTTTGTCCATTTGATTTAACCCACGACTTTGTCTTTCCCTCTTTCCCAATTACCCTATGCCCCCTCTCATTGTTAATTAATCCTTTTTCTTCTTGTATGGTATTTGTTATTTTTTCTTAAGCCAAATTATACTTATAGTCCCATATTTTTTTCTCAAGTTTTAATGTGGTCTCGTATTTTTTTTTTGCTAAAGTACGTTTTTGGTTCCATAACTTTTGTTAAGGTTTCAATTTGATCTCATAGTTTTTTTTTTTGCACTTTTGGTCTCATATCTTTGGGTCAGATGCAGAATTGGTCCTGTAGGATTTCGGGCGTACCTGGATAGCGGAATCAAGTACCCACGCGAAGACCCGGTCACGATCTCGAACACGGATCTACGCTCTCACGTTGCTCACAGTAAATGCACCGACGGAGAAGAAGACTGAGACCGATAGTTTCACCAAACTCCCAAAATTAGAAACTTGCTCTCTCAGGAAGTCACTCACATTTGTCAGTTTCTCTCCTCTAGAGAAAAGACGTGCGTGTGTTTGTTCTGATTGTGGGAAAGCAAAAACTGATGTTTTTGTGCTATTGTAGTGGGGTCTCATTTAGGATATCTTTTCTAAATATTAAATAAAAATATTCTGAAAGATATGCCCCAATTCTCTCTACCCACTTCTCATTATCTTAATTAATTAATTAATTAGCCCAATAAATTATTATTATTATTTGATCACCTTTGACTAGGTCCAATCCACAAAGGTGGACCCATATCCCAACAGGTCCCATATATTTGGATAAGTTGAGACTGACGGTGAAACTTTTTGCAAAAATATGAGACCAATTTTGCAACCTGACCAAAAGATATGGCACCAAAAGTGATACGGGACTAAATTTGTAACGTTTTTCAAAGATATGGGACCAAAAGTGCAACAAAAATAGTTATGGGACCAAATTGAGATATGAGCAAAAGTTATGAGACTAAAAGTGTACTTTGACCTTTTTATCTTTTGCTCATATTTTTGAAAATGGTAAAAAATTTTGCAAAGACGTGACTAATCCTGAAAATTGATCAAAATTTGTAAGGTCAAATTTGCAATTTGAGTAATCCAAATTTAATTCACGGTACACATTTGATTATAGTAAAAAAGTCTTTCAACAATAATAATTGTATTTATAAAGTCTCAAACTCAAGACTTTAATTAAATGATATCAAGTCACTTACAGGTAACTTGGATCAACTCAATATTAATTTATATATAATACATTCAGTTATACATGAGAAGTTATTGACTAAAATGTTTAGTGTTAGGTTAAAAGTTATATAGTAGTTAGTATGGATATATATAACTATATTTTCTTAATTTACAATATAGAGTAATTTAAGTATCACAATTTAACTATGATTTTATTTTGTAAGCTTCCATCGTGGGAGAGCTAGTAGGTACTCTTAGACCACCAAAAGCAATTATCAAGATGAACCTTC